>BHDV01025231.1:229004-239023 GCA_005406045.1 Adoxophyes honmai
TTTGGCTTCTGTTTTAACTTTTTGAACTGTATAAATGTATCACTTATGCTGTATGTTTCCCTTTACAATAAAATAAAAATAAAAATAAAATAAGTTTTTTTTCACGGGTGATTACGGTGTAGCCTGGTTAAAAGGAGCATAACATTTTCCTACTAAAATCTAAGTGAACCAAAAATTTCCAAACTAAAGACGCACATACATCACGCCTGTTTTTCCAAATGGGGCAGGCAGAGCACACAATACGGTACATAGACAAATCCATAACTATTTGAGATTTCGTAGCTACTTCTAGCATATATTTTAGGTTTTAAGTTTAGAGGTACCTATGCTAAAGTGACAGGTTGCTACCCTGATGCCTAGGATATACCTTAACCACACCACTTAACAACATCCACGGAAGAAATGGAGAGGCGTTATTCTAATCCCGACACCACAAGGCAGCACGACAACTAAAACGATTCCACTTCATTACACTCCATGAATAAGCAATAAACAAAAAACAATAAAAAAGCGAATTATAATCCTGCAAATATTTTTATGATAGCCCCAAGCTAATATGTTATACGAAAAAATCACGAAGGTGGTTTCAAAGCGGTTTAGTCGGTCTCGTCTAGTCCCGCTAGCATTTCCGGCCGCGCACACGCCAAACCGGTCCAGTAATTTGGTGTTTCTGGATAGCCATGTCGATTAATTTACGATAGATGGGCTTCCCGTCAAAAAGTCGACGCCACGTTCAAATATATGATATGACAATTCCAGCCATTACCCAACATTGGGTTTTATATTTGAATGTTAATTGAACTGATCAATGTGACGACGCGCGGCGATGGCTTGCGCCGCTTTATGGTTTATAATGAATGGTGTGTAAGTAACTGGCCTATGATAATTAGGATCGAGGGCTCTCGTTTAGGAGAAATGTTCAGGTTTTAAAACGTTAAAATAAAACTTCAACGTTTCTAATGCAGAAAAAAGTAACTAAAACAGGTACTAACAGAAAGATAATTATTGTCAATAAGTTTAGAGTTCAAAACGAAACTTAATTTTCCTAGATTTTTAATTATGTTCTATGTTGCTTTTTGTATTTTTGTGGTCAATTTCATTGAAAAATGTCGTTATTGATTTGTCGATTTTGTCGCTCGTCCTTTTAGGATCAATTGTATAATAATACAAGCCGATACTACGCGCGATTTCACAATGAAAACAATTTTGGATTTCCTGTTTGAATGTCATTATTATTAAATCTATTCAAATAGGTCAACTTTTATAATTAACAGTTTTTTTTCTTCGCTATTACCAGTTAGAAGACTAGTCGATTTAATTTTAAATATAAGTCATGATGTTTATTCCCGGAATAAAAAACTCATAAGACACAAACAGGTAGTTAAATAAAGGTATGAATTAACTTGCGGTTGACCGCAATCAGTCTCGGGCAGTGAATGAACAAATGGCGCTAAGCCAGAAGTGACATCATAGTGGCGATCGGTCCCCACAAGGCACAATTTCCTTGTAAGAACATCTGTGCCGTTTTTTTTTCATTTTTCATTCCTTTTTTTTGGTGTTGTAAATATTAATGGATAAAATTTAATGAACTTCTCTAAAAGGCATTTTCGAAAACTCAGTCATACGAGTATATTTTATTATTTTCATTGTTTTAACCTCCAACAGCAAAGTACCTACTAATAGGTAAGATGGAGATTTTTTTGAGAAATGTTTGCATAAATAAATAAACGAATAAAATTTAGTCTTGACATAAATCACTCTATATCATGTATTTCAAGATTTATTCCAATACTAAATTTTATTCTTATTTAGTTAAAACGACCCTAAGTCTAACCAACTCTATAACACTGAATTAAAGAGAAGTCAAAAGTAATTTTAGTTTTTCACACTCTTTTTTGGCGTCGCTTTTTGTGAAGTAGTATTTTTTTTTGAACCTTCGTGGATAATCTCACGGTTTAAATAGTATTATTTATTTTTTTCATCATAAATTGAACTGCCTGTTTAGTAATTATTTGTACTAATTACGCATCGACGTAGTCCTTTTGTTTTTCTAGTAAGTGAAGTACTTTACCTACTAATCTGCACTTGGCAAACAGAGTTATTGTTAAGAAAAGAGCCCTCTTTCCCGTCTATGAATATTCTTGGTAAAGGTTACCTAAGTAAGCTAAAAGTGGAATCAAAATGAAACTCGAGTTTATTTTAGACTTTTGCCAATTAGATATACTTAATACTTATCGAATAATACGAAAAATTATTTGGAATATTATTATTTTTGAAACTTTTGAGAACACATTACGTAAGCGTGGAATAACAGACTTATAGGCACTCTCAAGGAGCTCAATAAAATTAATGAATCTTGACTTCGTTACTCAAAAATATTCTATTCTTAGGTACTGTTATTTATAATGCGGAATGAACCAAAGCGGGATGTTCGTTTATTTTCAAACTTATGAGATTAATTGGTTGTTCTACTCGAACTCTACTTTTAGTACGTAGGTACATTATTTAACTTGCCAGAAAAAAATTAGGCGCACTTGCGAATCGAGATTAACATGTAATCTTAACAGCTGAGCACCTCGCCTGAATCAATGGAATATTCTTCCAAACTGTCACCAAACAAACTGCCATCTTCGCCTTAAACAGCCGCAGTCAATACTAACTTATCGCACTTTAAACCAGTCGATATTTGCAGATTGCGCGCGAAATGACATAATACTTTACACCAAGTACCCCTATAAAACGGCATGGACCACCCGACCGCTGCAATTCCGCGAATGTCTCACCAGAGACGGACATTATTTTGGCAACTTCCATGTAGGTAATACAAGTGAGCATGAAAGTATGATTAACTGAAAGCGCCGGCAAACGGCTGGCCGTAAGCGGTTTTATTTTCCGTGTCAGTCAAGCATAAATCACGATGAAAACCAGTAGTTGGTATAAGATGGGAAAATAATTTGTTTATATAAATTAGGAAAGGTTGTGCGCGTGGGCCGGAGGTGAGAGGCTGAGGAAGCGTCGCGTGCGCAGCCTACGCCCGCTCGTGCCCGTATTTTACGACGGCCCGGAGAAAAACAAAAGATACGTGTTTTGACATGAGCCCTGTAAGTGTTGGTTTAATTACCCATTCAGAGATTTCAATATGTTAAGTAACTTTAGCTATCGGCGAAGTGTCTATCCGGCGCCTCTTAAATTGGTTCTGAGAAACCTTTGACGTCAATGAAGAAAAAAGTCTTAGTTACTAATTGGTTTTAATATCGACAAGGTTATCGAGATGTAACTAGGGATTTTAGCTCTAATTGCTTGTAGCACATTTTATTTTAACGTAAATAACAATTTTCTCGCTTGAAATAGGTACTTAGGCGTTGCCAAGCGACTAAGCTAACGAAAAATAGAAGTATTTATGAAAACATGAATAGGGTTTAAAATACATCCAGCAACGATCATTTGAAGTGTAAATATTCCAACACGATAGATTTTCCGAATTGAATTGGTAGCATGTTTAAAATACACGTTTGCCTATTTTTTGCCTCATTTTCCTCAAAACCTCCCGTGTTTTTTAACTAATGATAGTCTAAAAATATGTTTGCTTGGAATTTTACCCATAGCGCCGTTCCGTCACTTGTTATTCTGTGTGTGCATCATCATGTAAATAAACTAGCTGCAGTAAATCCCTTTATACTGTTATAAACTTTCGTGATTGTCACTCATATTTATTTCTAATATTTTAATGAAGTACCTCGACGTTTAGGGCGCGTTAGAGCGATCTTGGTCACGAGAGGACTGAACCAGGCTATCACATTAGTTTCGCAGCTCGGGTTTTTCGAACTACCCGCGTTTCATTAATATAATCAACCGTCACTATCACACCAACACTAACAATTTCAGATGCTCTCTCCGAATGTTCATCTCCAGGCTGACACTTATTTAATTAATAAATATTTTTTATCTAATAAATAATTCATAGCTAACTCACAACTAACTAGATCTGCTGTAAGGGACGAACAGTATCCTACGGTAAAATGCGCATCGGCCTTTGGAAAGAGGCAATCCGCGACACTTGAGTTAGAGAGAGATATGCTCTACAAAGCCAATGTTTTCGTGGAGACCGATGTGCAGACTTTAGAGCCGGATACTATAACCCGACCAGGAAGAAGAGTGGGGCTTTACTTCGTGGATAGCACTAAATACGTGGATCAATTACCTTGAAGTAGAGACCTGATGAGCGGCTTGCGTCACCTGACAGACGATTAGACAGAACGGCCGATTTGTGTCCACTCGCTCACTAATAACTCGACATTATGGCACCCCGAGGGGTCCACCAGATAGGCAATTTATTTTTATAACGTCTGTTTAAACCTCAGGTCAAACGATTACTTTTATTTTCTAGAATTGATGGAGGGGAATTAGATTGTTATAATGGCTTGGTGGAATGAATAAAATACGTATTCGGCGAGCTAGCTTCGCCTAGGGGACGGTGTTAATTTTAAAATATAATTATTTAGTGCCTATCCGTTTTATGCTTGTTTTGGGCAGTAATCTGTAATATTCATCATGGTAAGCTCCATCGACTGGCCCCTAATAAAATTATCTGTAGCCATAATTGTTTAAATAAGCAAAAGTAGTAAAGAAATTTAAGTTCTAGGCCAAATTAAACCCAACCCAACAAGAAATATCTTAATGACATGCCGTAACACCTAAAGATCAAAGTGAACTAGGAATCATCTTGGACTGTACCAAGATATAACGTTGTTTTTTAGCAAAATATAGTCGGAATATAGCTGAGCGTTTTCCAAACTATGCGTCGTGGCGTGGCTTTGGGCCATCAAAATAACATACCAGGACGGAACATTCCCGGTATTACTATTAATTAATAAATCGTGTAGTATTTTACCCCCTGGAACCGCCTGACTTTATGAAAATTACCAGACCCTCCAAAAAAAGTTCGGGAAACTCTGACATAGATCAGCAAGTACGTGATCCTAAAATTTTCCACTATTACCGTATTTATTTCTCAACAATCAAAACAAAACAATACAAGTAGCGCCATCTAGTACTGCGAGCGGAACAACGTGGAAGCGACGGGGCCGCAAAGGTTCTTGCCACGCAGCCAGTCCGCAAGCTCGAAGCGGTTCCGAGACTGCGGCACGGCGGGTAAGAAGTTGTTTCCGTCGGCTTGCTCGTACAGTAGGCTTATGTAGCGATGCGCGCCCGTGCCGTGAGGTGGCGTTGGAGGTTTATACGCTGAAAACAAAGATGGCGTTGCCAGCACAGATTAGTGCCTTTCTAGGGAAAACTTCTTCAATAACCCGTAGTATATCAATAGCACAGACTTATGAATATTTTCTTCTTCTTAGTAGATTCTGCATACTAAACGAAACGTTTAAAATATAATGTCCGGTTGGAAGGACCATATCATACTTAATTGTAATTGCCATAAAATACTTACGTCGGTAATCAATTCCCATTGTTTTACTGATCTCTTTAGCGCTCAGACTTAAGCCCTGTAACGGAAGACAAATTTTTAATATTTAGTTTCTCTCCAACTAACTTAAAAATAGTAAAATATAAGGAATGATGATGATGAATGATCAGGAAAAATCGGTAGAGTAGCGAGAATAATTTGACTTGCAGGCGTTATTCATAACTTTGCCCCATCGCGAAGTTTTCACAGCCCCAGAAATAATAATTGTCTTACGGGTATGTTTGACTTCAACATGTGAAGGTAAAATTCCCCATCTAACTGCGGCGGCGCATCGGGATCGATCATCAGCAATGTGTAGAACTTTTTCTGAAACATTAATTGCCTAATTTACATTCTATACATAACATATACTTACATACAGTCATCACTCTTGTGTTCCCAAATGAGGCAGCCAGAGCACACGAAACGCTACATAACAAAATTACTGCTGGCATATCTGTTAGGTTTTAAGTTGGCAGATAATTAATAGTGGCAGGTTGTTAGCCTGTCGCCTAGTTACACTTTATGCCCTTAGTAGCCTCTTACGACATCTACGAAAGAAAAGCGGAGGTGTTATTCTAAATCTAATATCACACACTAAATATTTCAACTTTTTAATTAAGTACACTAATTCCATTTAGCTATTTAATAAATAGCTACACGGTATATAATTCCACTCTACCATAATGCTGACAAAACCTTCAGCTATCTGACTTAAGTAGGTAGTCAAACTACATTACCTTACAAACTAAGAAAAAGCTTAACTTAATATTTACGTACTTACTTATCTTCATTTACTTAGTATCAAATGATGCTAAATATGTGAGGTAAACCAAGGTTTCTGTCAAAAAACAAAAAAGTAAAAATACGAGAACAGTTTCAAAATATCTTACAGCGTCAGCCAATGCGTACTGAAAGAGCGGCTCTTCATAAAACACTTGCTTTGGCAGCAAGACATCGCAGTTATGGTCATTGACGATGGTCCCTCCAACACTAGTCACATTCAACCCTGTAAGTCGATCGCATCCTTCCAAAAGACTTTTCACCTCTGTCACAGAACACTGCAGAGTTTCCCCGTACACGGTGCTACTTAATAACAAAAAAACAACTAACAAATTCATTTTCAACATTCGCCCGAGCAGTCGACTGTAAAACTTTGCCAATATTGAAGGAAATACAGCTTGTTATGAAAACTCTTACATCACTCGGCGTTGATAAAGGCTGTAAACAATACCAGAGCTAACACGGCAATTAGGCGTAAAGTTTGGCGTCGAATTCGAAAATCTGGGAGTCGAAGTCTGCAGTTGCGTAACGTTTAATTTGTTAAGAAATAAATTACATTTACATTTTTATTTCGTTCAATCGACAACCGAGATCACAAATAACGGTCAAAGAACCAAACTAAATGTATGTAGATAAGTTTTCACGCTTTTGACTCATTGCTATAGAGAATAGAGTCTGATGATGATGGAGCTTAGAAGTGAATAATGAAATTCCAACTAACAGTCGTAGCTAACAGTTAACCTTACTATTAACACTAGGCATGTTTTAAACTATAAATTAATTATTTCTAAGAATGGATACACTTTATACATTATACTTATTAGCTGACTATTGATTGTCAATTTTTGTTAATACTTATGAATCAGAAGTGCTAAATTAGATCATCCTATCATCATTAAGGGAGCTGTGACCGCCCAAGTTGGCACGTCTGACTTATTTTTTTTTTCTTCGGATTTACGTATTTTTTTGTTTAATGAAGAGTTCACAGATTTACTATAACTAACAACGAGTTTATGGCCGTTTAACTAATTGAGAGTTTTGCATTTGAATCAAGATTACTATCAGCACGCGATGTTTTAGATAAATACTCTGTTACACGCAAATACAAATAAGTATTAACACCAATATTGCATTTTAAATTTTTAATGAAATCAGTATCAGTACATTCAGAGCAATTGATTCCTGACCCACCATAGAACATAATTTACATACAGCGTCATAGTGACATTGCAATATTTGCAATGCTCTACATAACTGAATTGAATACAAAATAGAGGCCTAATATAATTGAAAGTCTATGTCACCGGAAGATTAAAACGTCTGTAAGTTTATAAACATTTGTAGGATTCTAAACGAGAGACAAATTGTATTAATTATATTACACCCACATTTTCGTACTTAAAATCATTATCATGTTAGGTTAGGTTAAGTTAGATTTAAGTATGTTAGTGTAGGTCACATTAGATTATGCTATGTTAGATTAGGTTAGGTTAAACTTTGCAAAAATGTGGGAGTAAAATATTTTTTGTGATCTTCCAGTGACATCCAAATCAAAATATTTACATCAAACTGAGGGTAGTTAATGCACGTTTTTGATTGAGCCCTAAACGTGGTTTATATAGGTAAATCTTATGAAGAGCCTTCGTCTTCTGCGTTTTGTGTCAAAAACTGCGTCCCAGCTACCGGGTCACACAGACCCTTTCCCACCAGCCAGTCTCCTAGTCTGAACCGTGTGCGTTCAGCAGGCACCTCAGGACGGAAATTTCCGTCAGTTTGCTCGTAGAGAATGCTGTTGTAACGGTGGAGCCCCGAACCAGCTGGCGGCATGGGTGGAAAGTATGCTGAAAAATTGGTAAAGTATTGACTGGGCATAATTTCGCGACAAGTCACCAACAAATAATGATTTTTTAATTGGTAGTTCGTGATTGTAACAACTTCATATAATAATGTCAATCATAAATATGAATACTACTAGCTTTTGCCGGCTACTTTGTCTGTGTAGACTTTTTGCCGCAATTCTATGGGATCCATGTATTTTCCCGGGACGTGAAGTAGCCCATGTATTAATCCAGGATGTCAGCTTTATGCGTACCAAATTTTTACCAAAATTTTGGCGTGAAGAGGAAATAAACATACTTACACACATATTCACAAACTTTCGCATTTATAATATTAGTGAAATACTTACGCTGATAATCATCCCCTTCTATTGTCCCGTTCATTTTAAATTTTAATTCCGATCCCTAGAAATGAATAGGTATAAATTATTAAAACCAAAACCTAAATTGTTTTGTATTACTGAGTGGCAATTTGACTCGGAATAATTACTTACAGGAATGTTAGACTTCAACATGTGCAAGAAAGACTCTCCATACTTATACATCGGTGGATCTGGATCAATTATAATAAGAGTGTAGAACTTTCCCTGAAAAGTTATCAGAATTATGTAAGTCATTTTAGTTAAATCATTTTTATATTGACATTCCAAATAACAACCCTAACTTCGACTCTTAGGATGACAATACTTACATATTCCGTGAAAGGGTATTGAAATATTGGCTCCAGGGCAAACTCCGTCACCGGCACTACCATTCCGCAGTTGTGGTCATCAATTCTGGTTCCTCCAACGCTGGTCTCACTCAACCCCTTCAAGTTGGAACAGCCCTCTAAAATCTTCTCTACTTGCGTTGAAGGATCCTGGCATAAAGGGACCGCCAACAAAATGTAAAACCACCCGAACATCTTATTTTTTTTTATAATGACTTTATCACTGAAACTAGGCGTCTGTATCTTAAGAACACTTGTAGATTATTAGGTTCCACAGCGCGTTAAAATGAATCTTGAGCATAGTGATTCCGTGTGCACGAAATCTTCAGATATATCGATTAGATAAGACGACCCACCGAAATATAAGTGCGAAGAATTAACCTGAATATGAGTGTTTATCTCAAAAAATAACACTCCATCCTCATGTACTATCGAACCAATTGATTCCTGACCCACCATAGAACCTATTCACAGTGAATGTCATAGTGACATTGCATTGCTTGACAAAGGAAATCATTATTACATTTATTGTGACACCGTTCCACGGTGGGTCAAGAGTCAGTTCGTTCGATTGTAGTAAGAGTAAACCATAAAGCCCGTCACAGACTACGCATATAGGTACGATAATATTTTATCTGCGTATAAATGCCATTTGTCCATATCTCGGTGTCAACAGATGCTTGACGGTAAATCTGCGCTGTGTGTGTTAGCTCATTGAATTGTATAGGGAGCGATATTGACAGATATCTTTTCAGTAACAGATATCTTACCGTATCTGCTTAGTGTGTGACAGGCTTGAAATATTAAGCTCTGTATAGATTATAATGACGCTTTTATGTATAACCTTGGCTTCACTAAAGTACAGATTTCCCATCACACAAGTAATGTGCAATGTTGTCTACTTAGGTAATAAACACTCTACTAAACTCAATTCACCGCCACCTTCCAGAGTCGAACCTTTTGGTGCCGTGAACGGCGCGAACGCACATGTGGGTCATTGTCATAACCCTAAAAAAACATGTCCATTTGTAATATATAAGACATTTTTAATAATTGCATTTAATTTACATCATAACTATAAAGTACAGGAAACGTACTAGACTATACTATATCATAATTTCTAAAAATGTATTTATTTGTTTTTTTTATCACCACAAATGTAACTGAAAGTCCACTTCGGTGGACTGTCCGGGTTCTACCTGTTAATAGAATGTGGCTTTAAAAAAAT
>BHDV01025254.1:0-24930 GCA_005406045.1 Adoxophyes honmai
AGTTCGAACCCACGTCCGCGCACGATATTTTCGGCGCGTCGCGCGAAACTCACCGTGAATGCCGGATCCCACGTCCAAGCCGTCAGTTCGTTCGTCAGTGTTGCCAATTTAGAAAATTACTCTAAATATGGCATCTAGCATATTTTTTGGCATATAATCAATAGGCAAATCCAGTACTACCGGCGTCGCTCCATTTGTATGTGGGTCTGTGCCCACGTCCCGGAGCTATCATGAATGGGGTGCATCAGTGCGCGCACCGCCGACTTGTCCATCGTCATCGAGCGCGAGAACTGTAGTGAGAACTATTTGAGAACTTTGTGAGAGTGTGTACCCAAAGAAGTTCTCGCTACAGTTCTCGCTGAGAATCTCCGGAGATTCTCGCGCGAGATTCTCTTGAGAGTGTGGAGCGCCCATTTGAATTACGCCAACATTACCTTATAGCCTAGCTAGTCGGAGGAAGGAAGTACGTTTACTATTTATTTATTTGATTGCATTTACCTGTAACACAATTGCAGTATTCTTCTCCTGCAGTCGATACAGAACGCGTTATCTGTGTCACACTCGACACGATAAAGATTCACAATCACGACAACAATTATTTAGGTTAATGGCATTTTATTTTATTTCTTTCTCAACTTTCATTGTGTGTCTACTCTAATTTCATATGTTTTGTCAATCGCTTGAAGGTCAGCAGGAAGAGATCCCTTTAGGGATATGTTCGCCTTTGTACTTGTGTTTTGTTTTATACTTGTTATTTTGTCATGTGTTTATTTTGTACCATCGAACCAATTGATTCCTGACCCACCATAGAACCTATTCACAGTGAACGTCATAGTGACATTGCATTGCTTGACAAAGGAAACGTTTATGACGTTTATTGTGATAACGTTCTGCGGTGGGTCAGGAATCAGTTGGTTCGATAGTACAATAAAGAGTTACATACATACATACATACATACAACCGTCATTCCATCGTCATTCGACGATGACGTTCGAAAATACATACCTAGGTATATTATATACATCACGCCTGTGTTCCCAAAGAAAATTTCATTAAAACCATGACTATTCAGCGTATCTAGAGCTCCATACATCCACTTTTTACATAGTTTTAGGTTTATCGTACCTCGTTTTCTAGTGTTCTGTCTACCTCATTTCGGAATATAGTCGGCTTAGATTTATTTATATATTTTTTATATTTATTTCACCAAAGCTTACACTACACTATCATTACTGGCTACGCCTAATGCGATAATTGTAGCAAAAAAGGACATAATGTAATAATAATAAAAGATGGATTTAACATAAGATAGACTATACCTGTCACTGTCTAACTAGAGACGTCTGAAAATGACAGATAATCTATCCCGCGCGTGATGCGACTTTAAGTGTGCTACCTTGTTAAGCCTACAGGCGTGAGGTATATTTTCCCGCAACAACTACGAACAAAGATCACAATTAACGTACAAACAATGTAGGTATAGGAAGTTCCACCGGAGTTGAAGTGAATGATTATACACACTACATACACACAATAACACGAAGAACTGATTGTATAAAAGGGAAATGAACGAATTGAACGAGTGAATGTCAAAATCCCGCTGTCATTACAAGACATGTGCTTGTGTGCGTGACCTCGACTCTAGTGGAACTAGTGTACGTAAAGTTTTGTGGAATTATTTCCTCATGTAATAGTGTTTTCATGTGCGGAACTCCGCGTGGTTTGATCGGACAGTTGCTTAGTCCAATTATACTCTGTCGGTTTAGGTACTTAACTAAAAGTAAACAAACTTTATGTCAGATTCGACAGGTTAAGAACGTTTTTTATTTACTACCCAACTTTTTTCGGATGGTCAAATAGTTTAGCAAAGGAATCTTACGTAATATTTATTGATCTGATGAACGTTAGTGTTCTAATTTCGATTGTTTCTGGTATTAGGTAAAAGGCACCAACAAAACATTTTTTATTTTTTCCTTCCTTTGCTAAACTTTTTGAATATCCGAAAAAAGTTGGGTCGTAAAAAAAAACGTTCTTAACCTGTCAAATCTGACATAAAGTTTGTAAGTACCTAAACCGACAGAGTATAGTTTTAGAACTTTGGCTGATAAAGGCTGGCCGGTCAATATGCGAAAATGCTATGCGCTCAGTTACTTGCGATAGTAGGTACGATGACTAACGATAAGCGTTATTATCTGCATTATTTAATGTGTGTATTTTTTACACTACACCGACGATGTTTGTATTAATTATCTTCCACTTAAGAAGATACACGTGACTAATGCTATTAATTAGAATCTATTCGTCATTATCATTATCACAAGTGATACATGTGGTACATTGATGATTATTTACGCCTCTAAGTTGATAAAACTTTCATCATCTAGCTAGAGATTGGGTCATTTATTATGGATTTTTTATTAAACAACACGGCAAAGCATTCTTGTACCATGAAGCGGCAGTGAGCTTATTTCTTAATAGCTATGTGCCAGTGCGCTTTCGCGTTCACCTTGCGTCTTCCTCTGACGCACGCCCGTGCAACCACCAACAACAGCGCATACCGCCAGCGCGTCTTCATTGAGGGCGGATCTAGTTTCAGCGTATGCGTTGTGGTTGCACGGGCATGCGTCAGAGGAAGACGTAAGGTGAACGTGAAAGCGCACTAGTGTGGACTTAGCTTAACTATAACACGAAATTGACAAGTGCAAATGTCTAGTTCACAAATAATAATACTACATTTTGATCATACTTGTCTTTGTCTAACTATAATTACTTATAGAGACGTCAGACAAAGACGGGTAGCCCATCCCGCACGCGAGTCAAAGTTGTGAAGTTTGCTTTGGCTTGAGCACGTGGAGAGATTGAATGAAACAAGATTGTTTAAGGAAATTTAAACGAAAAGTGTGTTAGGACTTTAGGACGCCGGTGGCCGACACACGTGACAATCGTCGCGGCTCAGTTCTTGTAGCCCGTGCCGGCCACTAAACGGCATGAACTAAACAAGTGGCTGTCGCGCGCTTCAGCTACTTTTGTAGCTGCGTCTAGCTTCTCCTGGCGTTTGTGGCTCCGGTGGTCCGTGTGCGACGACGTTAAGTTAATCAGCATTTGTTTCCTCAACAGCTGGCAGCGCCGGCTGTTTGAACTAAGGCTGATTTCACAGCTGTCCGGGAAACCCGTACGGGCTGTTGCTACAAGTGCATCGCTTCACAGCGACCCGGATTGGTGCGCACGGGACCCGCTCCGCGTCGCTGTGAAACGATGCTCTGTCTACTGCCCACTTTGAGAATAAAATATATTTAGCGCCCCCCATTTTGTCACCTACTTAAAAACCAAAGTAAAACACAACGCCTTCAATTTTTTCTGGGTCTCTTACCGCCCCCCTTTAGGCCTGCAGCGCCCACAAGGGGGCGTTATCGCCCACTTTGGGAATGAATGCTCAGTTCCTCCTTTGTGCTCCCGCTCTGGGCGCCCGTAGCAACAGCCCGTATGGGTCTCCCGGACTGTGAAATCAGCCTAAACAAGTGGCTGTCGCGCGCTTCAAATACTTTTGTGGCTGCGTCTAGCTCCTCGTGGCTACGTTTTTATCTCCGGTGGGCATTCAAGTAAATTGTCATTTGTTTCTCCAACAGATGGCAGCTCTGGCGAAGAAGGTGGACATGTCGGAGCGGCAGGTGGAGCGCTGGTGGCGCCTGCGCCGCTCGCAGGACAAGCCGACCACGCTCGTCAAGTTCTGCGAGAACGCATGGAAGAGCACATTCTACATCTGCAACTTTGCGTTCGGCATCATCATACTGTGGGACAAGGCCTGGCTCTGGGACATCGACCAGGCTTACATCGGGTACCCGCATCAGGTAAGCACACATATTATCACGAGTTTCATCATCATCATTTCAGCCATAAGACGTCCACTGCTGAACATAGGCCTTCGCAAACTTCCATAAGTACCTGTTAGAAGTGACCTGCATCCAGCGTTTCCCGGCGACCTTTATCAAGTCGTCTGTCCATCTTGTAGGTGGACGCCCTACGCTGCGCTTGCTGGTGCATGGTCTCTACTCAAGCTCTTTTCGACCCCATCTGCCATTTGTTCTTCGTGCCCATTGCCGCTTCAATTTGCTAATCCGGTGGGCTACATCAGTACACATAGCGATGAAGTAATTCAATGTTCTGTGTGCAGTTCTCATTCAGCATTGGGCTTGCGTGGGAACTATAGCCTTTACAATCTCTTACCGAGAGGAACGCTGTGCCCAGCAGTGGTTTAGGCTGGATTATTATACAAAACCAAATGATTTTCGACACATGATAGAACCTATTTATAATTAACGTTATAGTGACATTGCTAAGGTAAACTTAATTGCGTTAATTGTGACAACGTTGTTTCCACCAATTGGTTTCGACTATACACTACTATACATATGTATAATCTGTCATCGTGACAATGACAACACTAATGCTTAAGAGGATAGGAGTCGCACCACTTCTCCATACAAACGTAGTCCCCTGTTTTCTCCGTGAATAATGACATTAGAGCAAAAATTTGTTTTTCCATTAAATTTGTATCTGTTGTGGCTATGCCCCTATGATTTAATTTATCGATTTTCTTATTTTTTTTATTTAGAATATCGATAAAAGAAAATCATAGGGGCCACAATAGATACAAATTTAATGGAAAAATTTTTTTTTTCTCTAATGTCTTTATTCACGGAGAAAACAGGGGACTACGTTTGTATGGAGAAGTGGTGCGACTCCTATCCTCTTAATATCAACTATTTTTTATCATTGATAACTGATAACAAGTTGTGACTGTTACTATATTATTAAATGATAGCATCTCGTTCACACCCTTGTTTCATCCATTCCCTTCACGTGCCCAAACCAACGCAGCATTTCCCTATCCTGGTTAAAATATCATCTTTCAAACCACTAATTTAGTCATCTTGCTAACTCTGAAAGTACTATACCTATCTTACAAGTACACCGTTTTTATGAAACTGATAAAATTGCGTGCGTTATCGGATCGCGCCACCGCGCGACGCAACGCAACGTTTAGACTAAACAATCAACACTATCAGAGAGAATCGGAAAGCAGTAAAAGTAAATAATTCAAAACTTGTAACCTTGCTCCCATTCGCTCGCCGATAAGTGCGGCACGAAAATACGCGAAACATAATATCGCGATTACAATTTACAATACATACGTGTTTCATACATCACGCCTGTATTCCCAAATGGGTAAGCAGAGCGCACGAACCGCCTCATAGTCGTAGCCACTTCTAGCATAATTTAAGAGGATAGGAGTCGCGCCACTTCTCCATACAAATGTAGTCCCCTGTTTTCTCTGTGAATAATGACATTAGAGCAAAAAAAAATTTTTCATTAAATTTGTATTTGTTATGGCTATGCCCTACGATTTGCTTTTATCGATTTTCTAATTTTTTTTATTTTGAATATCGATAAAAGCAAATCGTAGCGGCATAGCCACGACAGATAAAAATATAATGTAAAAAAAAAATTGCTCTAATGTCATTATTCACGGAGAAAACAGGGGACTACGTTTGTATGGAGAAGTGGTGCGACTCCTATCCTCTTAAGATTCTAACATAATCGAAAGAGGTATAATAGTGATAGATTGCTAACCTGTCACGGCTGTCACCCAAAGCGTACTCAAATCTGTTTTTTAGTCGCCTCTTATGACATCCACGGAAAACATGAAGAAGGGTTTACTCCACACCACGGATGAAATTTTGTATCCAGTCAAAGTAAAAATAACTGGCATACGCTCTTACGTTGGAGTAATATGATCATGGGACATATTTTATAAAGTTTGTACCGATATTTATTTTTATTTAACCTTAGGTACAATAAAACGTTTTTCACTCCCTTGCGTCGAGCCACATGTTTTTCCGCCGATTGTGTTACACCCATTAGATTCTTAAGTATCAGTTATTTATGTGACTGTGGCATACTAAAAGGCATACAGATGTAGTGAGAAACTATTTTCCTTCGTAAATGTTCGGAAAAGTTCGTATTTATCGTTTTCTCTCAAATAGCTTCGGTACCCATTTTAAAGGGAATTCATTCCGTAAAATATATGGTAAATATCCAGTTTTAAATAATAATTGTAATTGTTTTAAGTAATAAAACGATAAATACGAACTTATCCGAACATTTACGAAGGAAAATAGTTTCTCACTACATCTGTAAATACCTATTATGATTGTAGTTTATGAAATGAACCTACAAAGGTTGCAACGGCTAAAAGGCGGGAAACTCCAATTCCACAAACAATTGCAGATCGGTATCAAAGGCTCGCGAGGCCCGCGCGTTCCAATTTCAAATAATTTGTTTTCTTCTATCGATCATCACCTGTTTTATAAAGTAGACCGATTTTATAAAGTCAACGTTATAATTACATACCACAGTATACAATACAGATTTCTTTATGTAGGAAATTTGCTCATTTAGATAAAAATGTTTAGTTTACACAGTTTCATGGGCAGCTACTTATTACTGATTCAAACCAAACCTCTGGTAACCACGATACGGTTACGAAATGAAGCGATACAGCGATCAGCAGATGTAACTCTAGACATTGAGTTACAACGCATGCATTCTATCCATCTTTTTCTATTTTATTACTATTCGATAGATTTTTCCCGTGTGGTGCCGGGTTAGAATAGCACCTCCCCCTTTCTTCCCGTGGGTGTCGTAAGAGTCGACTCTGGGAAAGGGTTAGTGTATTGTGGGCGATGGGCTAGCAACCTGTCACCGCAATATCACGTTTAACCATCTGGTTACCCTGAATTTGCTAAACGTGGCACTGGATTTTTGAATTCATGTGCTCTGCCTACCCCTCATGGGAATACAGGCGTGAGAATATGTATGTATGTATGTATGTCGATAGATTCTTGGTTAATTGGATTATTTTAATTCGTAAAGAGAACATTCCGTGTGGTGTCGGATTAATAACACCTCTCCATTTCTTCCGTGGATGTCGTAAGAGGCGACTAAGGAATTAGGTTAATATTTTATTTCACGCTTCGCAGCCACTTCTAACTTTTTTTTTGTATAAAAACAGATGGAAGACGAACAAAAGTGACAAGTGGCTGTCGCTTGAAGCATATCTAAACCTACTTCCTTAGTCCCCTTTGACGACATCCACGGTAGAAATGGAGGAGGGTTATTCTGTCCCGAAAGTTCCGACCCCGCACAGCTCCTTTTTACCCCGGAAAAAATATCCCGTGGGAATTCGATAAAACTACGCAGAGTTGCGGGCAATAGCTAAGCTAATAAAGATAAAATTTGCATACAAATTCGATGATAGCCATTAGGGCGTGTTTGACACCTGTCACGGCAAGTCAATGTGTTACAGTATGTGGGCCAATCAACTATTTTGTGTTGTTATTCTGTCCCGTAAGTCAGGGGACAACTGTGATAGAGTTGCTTAGAAAAAGGTTGTAATTTAGGTCCCGTGCTATGCTCAGGAGATGCGCCATAAAGAAATGCGTACAACTGTAAACAAAATCTTAACTTATAGCGAATTATATTCTAGAAAATCACAATTTTACTCGGTTAGTCAGGAGACGTAACCATGGCAACCAGGGACATAAAATAGTTGATCGACCCATGTCATTTGTTAAGTTGACGGGTGACCCGAATAATGGCGCTCGTTAACTCAGTTAGGTATCCCATTGGGACACCAATAGGTGTATTATTATTGTATAGCATTTTTCATGTACTAACTTCTGCCTGTGTGTGAAGATTTTTCTCGGAATTTTCATGTTAAAATGAACATACACACATACATATTCACACGCCTGTATTCCCAAGACGGGTAGGCAGAGCACATGAATTCAAAAATCCAGTGCCACGTTTAGCAATTTCAGGGTAACCAGATGGTTAAACGTGATATCGTAGTGACAGGTTGCTAGCCCATCGCCCACAACCCACAATACACTAACCACTAACCCCTTCCCAGAGTCGATTCTTACGACACCCACGGGAAGAAAGGTAGAGGCGCTATTCTTACCCGGCACCACGACACGATACGGTCTAAAAATGAAATTGAAAATATTGCCCAGTCTGATGTACCCCGGCTCTTTGTCAACCGCCTAGCATCGCATTGTGAGATTTGTGAGCAGGAATATAAATCGCGGGTGCAGGTGCGCTCTGGCTAAAACGGGACACGCAGAGCCGTGTAAAGTTGGCTTACACAGGGCGCATTGATTAGAAAAGCGATTAAACATTTGTCTCCCACAAAGTCAATCTTACTAATATTATAAACGTGAAAGTTTGTGAGTATGGATGGATGGATGGATGTTTGTTACTCCTTCACGCAAAAACTACTGAATGGATTTTCATGAAACTTTACAGTAATGTAGCTTATACATCAGAATAGCACATAGACTACAATTTATAAAGATTTTGTTTGAATTTTCCAAAATATGACGATAAGTGTCGAGAAAGTAGGAAAAAATCTAATGTCGGCTGGCTATTCTGGCGGGCGCTTCCTAATAATAATTCCGAAATCTCTTCTGTGTTAGCCCGAATTTAACGCGTGCGAAGCCGCGGGCAGAAGCTAGTAATAAATATTTCTAGGAAATTGCAGGGCTTTTTAGGCGCGATCATCTGACTTACTGGTTAAAGTATTTACCGTAAATATTCGGCCATTCTGTATATGTGACAATTTTTGTTTTGTTTTGGCGTCTAAAAGGTTAATCTTATCAACTTATCATACGCTTTCATCTGTAAATAGAATTGATTTGGTTACCCAGAAAATATCTCAAACTTGCATAACATGTGTTGTTTTGTCACATTTTAAGGCGCAGCGCAGATGACAGACTTTTGTGCGATCGAGTCTGCGGAGCAATAAAATTTCTGAATGGTGCGCAGACAGTTTCCATTCAGAGTTTTTATTGCTCCGCAGACTCGATCGCACAAAAGTCTGTCGTCTGCGCTGCCCCTAAACGTAACAGCGTCAAAAAACAACAGTCAATAGGTTGTCTTATCAAAAACAGAGGTATTCAATTTCAACCTAACACCTCAAAATCGATGCTCGCTGTACCTAACTCTTATCTAGTTGCGCTACATTGTTTGAGGATGAACACTGTGAACTTGTGAAAAGGTTCATTTTTGAACGATGCAACGCAACGAGATACGAGGTTGAGTAGTTACAGCTGCGAAGTGAAGTAGGTACTAGTATTTTACACAGTGGAAAAATGTGGCCCGCCCCCTTTCACCTTTCGATTGTTTTTCTCATAATATGCCATTCGACAACCTTTTGGGGGTGTAGTTGTGTTGAATACGTGATGCTAATGAGTGTTATTGAGTTTCAACTGTTGTGTTATTCTCTAATACTACGTTTACACGCTTGGCAAGTCTACACAAGCGTCCACAAACGCAAGCGTGTAAACAGGCTGTTTGGCGTGGCTTGGAAGAACTTTTGTATGTTAAGAGCGTTTGTAAAGGCTTAGAGCTTGTGGACGTTTGTCAAGTCTCGGCAAGCGTGTAAACGTACCATAACGTTTAACGTCATACAACATGCGCAGCGTTGAAAGCAACGGCGAGGTGTCAAAGTTAGCTGTCATGTAGTATGGAATATCTGTCAGATATTTATGTTATACGCGGGATTTAATCACGCTTTGTTTTAATTACCTCTCGACGTTTTGGCCGCGTTACTGCGACCGTGGTAGACAGGTCTAATCGTGACCACGGTCGCTGTAAAACTCATGATAATGGTACCAATTGATTCCTAACACACCTCAGAACGTTGTCACAATAAATGTATCGAAGATTTCCTTTGACGAGCAACGCAATGTCACTATGTCGTTCACTCTAAATAAGTTCTATGATGAGTCAAGTAACAATCAATAACATAAGGTCATCCATCGTGGTAGCGAACGTCCTACGCTTTGTAATCCCTATAAATCGCTGTGCTTGCATTGCCGATGACGCCAATGACGTCAACAATCAGCTGATTTGACTGACGCATCGGGTGATTCCTATCTAAGATCAGCAGACGGTTATGATTCATCGACATTCGTTAGTAATTAAGTAAACAGATAACGGCCGGTAGCCGTTTGATCTTGGCGTTTGGACTACAGACACTCGCTGAGTTATCATGAATGAACTGCCTCGAAATGACGTAATGTTTGAATCGTAGTGCGTACTATTCATCTGTTGGGCATTTATTCGAGCGTTTCAAACGTCTCATTTATCTGGGCACTTTTCTGTATAAATGCAAGAATATTCTGATACCGTCGTTTAGTCATCTATTAGAGAAAAAGGAACTCTTAACAAATAGTCAAAAACGATATCAAAATCTGCAGCAGATTCATACAAAATCTAGCCAAATGAATGAGACGGTTGAAACGCTCAAGTAATCGCCCTGTTATGGAACTATTTAACTATACCTTATCGGTTTAGGTAGTTAAAACAATAAAAACAATCTTAACATGTCTTTTTGTTGAAATACACAGTCTAAAAATGAAAATCGTTAGACTATACAATTCAATTATGAAAGTAAACGATTTTTTCATACCTAAATTGTAAAATGTAAAGATTTCGTTTTATAAAGTGTAGGAAAAGACACGTCAAGATTGTTTACATTGTTTTAACTACCTAAACCGATAAGGTATAACTGTACATTTTTATTTTGAAGAAACAACATGGCACTGGATTTTTGAATTCATACATATATGCTCTGCCTACCCCTCTTGGGAATACAGGCGTGAGGGTGTATGTATGTAGAAACAACATAGATGTAGTCCGTGTGGTGTCGGATTTAGAATACATACATACATACATACATACATACATAACGTCACGCCTCTTTCCCACAGGGGTAGGCAGAGACTACTTTGTTCCACTCGCTACGATCCAGATTTAGAATAATAACACCACTTTATTTCTTCCGTGGATGACGTAAAAGGCTATTAAGGAATTAGGTTATAGCAGCGGTAATCAACCTATTTTTTATACTTTATTTTATACAAACACGTTTAATCAAGACGTGGCGACGGGCGCAAGCAAAAATAATTTCGGGATAAAAAAATAACGTATGTCACAACTGAAACAGCGCGTCCAAGACTAGACAAGTAGCGTTCCCATACAAACTGATGCCTATTAACGCAGACGAGGGTGACTCGGGGCCAGCACGTCATGTACCAGTCCTCATCAACACCACTTGTCCCCAGGGCTTGACCAACGACATATGGTGGTACTACATGGTGTCGTCCGCGTTCTACTGGTCGCTGACGCTGTCGCAGTTCTGGGACGTGCGCCGCAAGGACTTCTGGCAGATGTTCGTGCACCACCTCGCCACCATCGCGCTGCTCTCCTTCAGCTGGGTCTGCAATCTGCACCGCATCGGGACCTTGGTTCTGCTGGTGCACGACTGTGCCGATATATTCGTTGAGGTTTGCCACAGAATTGGAGGATATACTAAGCCAATATGATTTTTTAGGAGACTCCAATAGAGAAATCTCTTTTAGTTGGGGGTGTCGCCTTTTTTTAAGGTACAATAATATTATTCTTAAAACATTCCAAATGTTACAACCTGAAGCTCAGAAGCTTTCGTTGAAGAGACAAAGATATTAGATAGATAGATAGTTTTTTTTTTGTTTTTCG
The DNA here is from genome assembly GCA_005406045.1 of Adoxophyes honmai. Classification (NCBI taxonomy): domain Eukaryota; kingdom Metazoa; phylum Arthropoda; class Insecta; order Lepidoptera; family Tortricidae; genus Adoxophyes; species Adoxophyes honmai. The sequence goes on from BHDV01025254.1 coordinate 11,624, forward strand.
CTCTGTTTGAACACTAACAGAAACGAATCCCACAGCTGCTGTTGGAAAATGAATTAAATTACGAACCTCTGAGAATTTTATGTATTTTTCGTATTATATTATTGAACGGCAATAGAAGATAATGTATTTCTATTGCCGCTATAACAACAAATACTAATAAAATAAGTATTTAAGTTTTTGGTGCGGAACCTTTCGAGTGCGACTCCAACTTGCATTTGATAATTTTTTCATAATACACTTATTCCAAGGCTTTTGGTTCTCGTTTGGTGGAATGGAACTTTAGTAGGATAAAACGCGTGTGTTGTTACAGGCGGTCAAAGCAACGAAGTACGCCAACTACCAACGGACCTGCGACACCCTGTTCCTGGGCTTGATCTTCACGTGGATCACGACACGGATCATTATCTACCCTTACTACATTATTTGGAGGTAAGATGGCACTGGCCTCCTCTCAACATGAAAGGGTGCGGACGGCACTATAAGCATCACTGTAATGCTCGTAATGCCGTCCACCGACAGGCTAACGGTAACGACCTGTCACTGTTGTAGCCGTGGTAGTCCAGCGGTTCGACCTGTGGCCTCTCAAACAGAGGGTCGTGGGTTCAAATCCCGGGCTCGCACCTCTGAATTTTTCGGAATTTATGTGCGATATCGAATTTGATAACGAGAATCACGAGCTATTCGGTGAAGGAAAACATCGTGAGGAAATCTACACACAGCGACGAAGTAATTCGACGTTGTGTGTGAAGTTCCCAATTCCCACTGGGCCCGCGTGGGAACTAGCCCAAGCCCTCTCATACTGAGAGGAGTCCTGTGCCCTGCAGTGGGACGTATATAGGCTGATGATGATGATGATGATGACTGTTGTAGCTTGTATCTAACTTGAAACCTAAAAGAAGGTGAGGGGGTCGCCATATTTTTTTCAACTTCTAAGGCTGCTCTAAATAAACAGTCCAAAGTCGTTATTTTATTAAAATTGAAGTCCAGTGAGACAGTAAACAGTTATTTGACATGCCATTACTTCAAGTCCATGATTGGTGTTATTATGCCGACAACCGCTTGCTTTCCAGCACTCTGGTAATTTAAGTAATTTTCCCACATGATATAGTGAGCATTGAATATACTTTGAGTATTTTTTGTTCAAACATGACACTTAGCTGTCGTTGACATTGGAAGGGCGTGGCTGTGATTGTACACGAATACTCGAGTATTGTAATCGACTAGGTGTCATCAGCTGGTGGAGGAGGGGCGCAGTGTCAAATCCTAATTATCGTGTAACTGCTAAATGAATGTTGGCCTTAATGTGAAGTGTCAAAAACGTCCGATTGATTAAGTAAAACGTACATCGTAGGTGGCGATTTGGGAGCCATTTTTAGTTTTTAGTTTAGATCGTTTTATTTAGTACGAGCGATCCACCCCGGCTTTGCACAGGAGCAATGATTTATTTACCTAATTATACTACAAAATTGGGCTATTTAAAAAGCAGTTGTACATACGTTCCTTTTTTTCGGGTTTTGAAAAATAAGGTTTTTCCTGCTCAGAATTGATTGGTTGGTTAAAAAAATTTAGTTTCAGAAAAGTTTCCATTCCGTAACGTTTTCCATACCTACACCTCAAAGGTGGTCACCAAATAGAATCGTAGAATTTGTATGAAAAATTGAGGACTTTTTTATTTGTATGTAAATGTTAATTTTCACTTATTGAAAAATAGTGTCCGACCGAAATTTCGGTTTCAGTTTCGGCCAAAAAATCAAGTTTCGGCCCGAGTTTCGGTTTCGGCCAAAAACGGCCGAACCTTTCGGCCGCGCCGAAACTTACAACATTGTACCTTCGGGTCGCGCTCGGCTAACGTCGAGCGTCGCTCGCCTGACTCTTCTCAATACGTGTTGTGTTTATTTAATAAGTATGTCAAAAACACTGTTTTTATTTTTAATTAGATAATTAGTTATAAAAAAGAAAAAGTACAAGTATAGATTTGCTACTATATTATATTTGTTGATTTGTTATCATAACCTATGTTATGCACCTTACACAATAATAAAAAAAGTTCGCTAAAATGATTATCAAAGATGATCAATTTGTTGAAAATTTTCGGATAACTCACATTTAATAAATCGAGTTTAGCTCGAAATGTTTCGGGCTAATTCGTAGCCTTCCATCATCTTCATCTTCATATAATATATGGAGGGAATCGAGTTGTGTCTGAAAAGTGGATATTTGATTTGGCGCGGTGAATATTATTTGCAAATTGATGGAGTGGCCATGGGTTCACCGATAGCTCCTGTCACTGCCAATATTTTTATGGAGTGGTTGGAGGATAAAACCTTAAACAACGCTCCTGTGGTTCCTAGATATTGGTGACGATACGTGTATGACATTTTTGCCATTGTGTCAAGAGATAGTTTGTCACAATTTACCAACTACCATAACACGGTGCACGATATGGTTAAATTCCCACCGTGAACTTAATGATGGAAAGCGACGGGCATCTGCCATCTCTGGGTGTTTTAGTTAGGCGTAGACCTCGTGGTTGGAAACCACGGTTTATCGTAAGCAAACTCATACTGATCGCTACTTGAGGGCAGATTCACACCACCATTTAGATCATTTATTAAAGATTTAGATCATTTAGGTCATTTATAAACGTGAGTTATCCGAAAATTTTCAACATGAGTGAGTCTTGCGGTAGTTAATGTTCAACGCTAACGCTAACTTCTAAAATAGGGGTATGATAAAACTAAAAAAAAAATGCGAAGTAAAGAAAAAAAAATTGAACTAGATCTAGTATTCGCTTTAAACTCAATTCGCTTTTAATATACCTACCTAGTCAATGGTGCGGAACCCTTCGTGCGCGAGTTTGACTCGCACTTGGCGTTTTTTTCTTTTTTTTAAATATAATTGTCTCAATTTCGTGTCCTATATAATTAATACAGGATAAAAAGCACCAAATTTCAGTATTTTATGGAACTTTATACTTGACCACGTGAGTTTCGGTTTCGGCCGAAACTGAAGCCACTGCCGAACATTCGGTTTCGGTTTCGGTTTCGGCCGCAAAACCAGTTTCGGTCGGACACTATTGAAAAAACATCTTTTTGGATGTGAGAAAAAAATATGGACAACTTTTTTAAACTGGCCCTATTATGACATCTCATTAGATAGCTCTAAAACTATCAGTGTTTCAACAAACAAACAAAAAGAAGACCACAAATAGTAGGTACACAGAACCTAGAATCGAAAACATAAAGCGGTATAGAAATTTATTAAACTTACTAAAGTTTTTTGAAAGGACTCATTAGCATAATAACTAATAAATAATTATTGGAAAATACATACTCATCTCGCTAAATATATCTTCACGGTCGAACTTTAGCATTATTTTTACAAGTTTCGCTAGCGTTTCATGGCCACTGAATAACAAATTGTTGACAAGTAAAAAAACAATTTACGGTTGCTTACATTATTTTATTTACATACATATTATAAATACTTACTCTAAAATGGGTTCGAAAATGCGATAATCGACGACTTGTATCACTTGCTACCTGAAACATAAATAATGTACCAATAGACTACTGGCCCATGTTGAAAAAAATATGGGTCATCTGAACCACCAGGTGACCTATCTAGAACGATATAAGAGCATAAAATAATAAGCACTATGCCGTCACTTGTAAGCTGTCCAACTGAGTGCAGGTGAGAATTCAAAAGTACAACCCTCGATTATTTCGCCTTGTCGCATGATTTTTGTACGGCGTTGCAGAATAATGGATTAGAAGCAGTATTTAAATAGTATGAAACTGGTGCCGTAATTTGACCTTTTATTTGACAATAATACAGCGCTTAAAAGTTTCGCGTGACGTCACAACTCGGTACAATTTTTAGCGAGTCGTGACGTCACAAGTCCCCACTTCCGAAGTTTAATGATCTATAACTTTGTCGACGTTTAGTCATTTGATAAAAGAAAAAACATGTGTGTCATATTTTTCCATAATCTAACGAACGGACTAATTAGAATTACTTTTTTTTAACCCAGGACACAATATTGTACCAACAACTGTATAAACCCTGGAGTTAATATTTAACTTCTGTCCTTTCCAGCACATCAATCCGTGCCCCGATGTTGCTGCCCATGTTCCCCGCGTACTACATCTTCAACTCGCTGCTCTGCCTACTGCTGATCCTCCACGTGGTTTGGACGTGGCTGATCCTGCAGATAGCCTACAAGGCCATATACGCTGGCAAGGTGAGAACCTACTGACTGGCTACTGGAATCTGAAATGTACTGTGTTTTAGATATGGGCGATTAAAAAAACGTATACCATCGAACCATTTACAGTAAACGTCATAGTAACATACTTTGGATTGATTAAAAGAAGACTGACAAAACAAATTTATAAGGGGAATGTGGATGGGTGCAGTGGGAGGGGAAGACCTAGACGGACGTTCCGTGACCAAATCGCGGACGTTTTAGAAACAGGTCAGGTCAAGAGTACCCGAAACCGACGAGCATGTATGAGGAGATTGATGAATGTGGATGAAGCAAAAGAGGTATGTCAGAATCGTAGCGAGTGGAACAAAGTAGTCTCTGCCTACCCCTGTGGGAAAGAGGCGTGACGATATGTATGTATATATGTATTATTTTTTATTCAGGGGGCGGACGAGCCTACTGTCACTGTTATCTAACTTAAAACCTAAAAATATGCTAAAAGTGGCTGCAAAACGTGAAATAGTTCGTAGCATTTCGTGTGCTCTTCCTACCCTGTTTGCGGATACAGGCGTGATGTATGTACGTCGGTGAGTCAGGAATCGATTGGTTCGACCGTACACGCTTTTCTAAAACTCGTTATCTAAAACTAGTGCTCCTTGACAGACCTTACAATAAATTGATCGTTTTACTTAACTCATTGTTAACCGACTTCAAAAAAAGGAGGAGGTTCTCAATTCGACCTAATTTTTTTTTTTTGTGTTACTCGGTCTCGGAGACCCGTGGACCGATTTTAATTTTTTTTTTATAATCGATAGGGTATAACTCGAAATTGGTCCCATTGGCACGAAACCAGGATCTGATGATGTAATCTTGGAGAAATCGAGCGAACTCTTCAAATTTTATATGGAGATGTACGGCGTTTTCGGTAATTTGTTGATGAAGTCAAGATTTTACATTCAGTAAACGGAATACTTTCAAAATATTGCTAATTTGAAGTCGGTTTGTTTTTGTTTAAAATTATTTACGTGACTATTCCCTTGTCGGCAGATGGACGGAGACATCCGCAGCAGTTCCGAGATGAGCGACAGCTCGGGCCGCTCCGCCAACGGGACGCCGGCGCGCGCCGACAAGAAGTGAGTTTACAATAGGCTTTTTTTATGTAATTACGGAAAATGGATCCTTGAAAGATTCAAAGGAGTCTGTAGAATGCGACAGGTGAAAATGTTTCCGCTACACAATAGGTTGTTTGAAAAAATTGGTTTGCAAATTAATTATTTCAAAAATATCACATTGTTAACCAATCTGTTATTCGTGAGAATTGGCAAAGTTGGGTGTCGTAAAAGAGGATTTCATCAATTCACTATTTTATGTTGTGTAAGTTCTTCAGAGAGTTTTTCTTTCTTTTTTCAGGGACACATAAGAGTCCTCGTACTTCGTGTAAATAAACTACAGGACGCTGACTGAGTATTTGATACTATATACATTTATTCGCGAAAATGCGGCTGGACTTTATTCCTCGATGACAAGGCTCATTTTCCAAGTCCAGACACACTTTCCTAAACGTCACAATTTATGATCAACTTTGGAAGTAGCCTGGCATACACTGACAATGGTGGTGTCAGTTTTCAGTCGTAGGAGTCGACTGTGGGAAAGGGTTAGTGAGTGTATTGTGGGCGATGAGCTAGCAACCTGTCACTGCAATAATCACGTTAGACCATCTGGTTACCCTGAAATTGCTAAACGTGGCACTGGATTTTCGAATTCATGTGCTCTGCCTACCCCTCTTGGGAATACAGGCGTGAGAATATGTATGTATGATTTCCATACTAAGGATAATTCTGTGGCAATTACTAAAATTGTTTTTTTTTTTTTATTGGTAGTGACCATTGCGTAGACAGAGTAAGACATAATGTTACGGGATCGTATGAAACTTAACTAATTCGCGTTTCTAGTTTAACACTCGATAGAACCTCTTTGCAGTCGTCTTTGGTTGCTTTATTTTCAAAGTTTTCAAGGAGAGCAAAAGTACAGTTCGGTTAACTAAAGCTGACACGTTCACAGTTCTAAAACCAATTCAATCCACTGTAAAGCAGGTTTAAACTTTTGTGGGATGTGAGTCTTATTAATTAAAAAATATGGATAACTCATGTCCTAAATCGTAATTAGATCGACATGTTTCGGGCTTCCCTTCATTTAGGATCCATGGCTACTGCGAAGTGAGTTATGCGAATAATTCATTTTGAGTGAGGCTCATGATATTTTCATGTTCAAACTTAAGGTATGTAATGTATCTCTCAAATATAATCAGATCCCAATTTAATCTCAGTGACATGTGAAATAATAAAGCAAAACAATAAATGTCAACTTCACACAGTCTCACTAATAAACCTTTGTGTGGCAATGTGCCGTTTCCCGGCAAGCATCCAATTGACCAATGAGGGGACTCCATTACATGCCTTTTTTTACAATTACGCGTTCACCGTGAGACGAGGCCTTGCCAATCGAAGGGATAGTCATAGTGAAAGACACAGTCACAGGTAAACGTGTAGAATATGTTGGATTTAGTTAACCGACTCACACGAGCTTGTAGTTACCGATTGAGGAGATAGAAATGCTTCGCAGAGCCCTATGTTTATCTAGGCACACTTCAATACCTTGCCACATTCACTACTGTTGCATTTTATAAACGTCACCGTAAGGTAAATGTACCAATGCTCGACGCCCGGCCTGCATATGACACCCATCTGTCACCTGTCTTACTATGACAAGGTTGCAAGTGCCAAGTATTGGGTCAGTGTCGAGCACAGGGACGTTTACCTTATAGTTTGTTGTGACGAAGTGCTAAGATCGGCTACTTCTAAAGTTGATTATGAATAAGTTGCAAGTTACAACCGACGTTTAAAGCTGAAGTTAGCTTACTGTGTTATTTCTATTGAGGTGTTTAAATAAACTTGTTTCCTAGAGAAGCTAGTAGGTAGATAACTAATTTGTGAATATGATGCGTGTTAGGCTATCCACCATTTTGGTTTCGAGGTCAAAGTGATCTGTTACTATTGAATACCGCTTCCATTTTTTTAATTATAAACGCTTGAGAATGAACTTTATATTTTTTTGAGCGAGATTTAGATATAAAAATCAATTTATTTAGCTCAAATTATTTTACAAATGCCTGTTATTTATTCCCTACAAATAACTTCCATGTTCCACAGACGTTAGATTATTTGGTCTAATTATTATATAATATCGCTGATTATGTATCTATGTTTTTACATGTTTAAAATTACCGAGTGTATATATTTTTTAGATTTTTTTTTTTCGTAATTAGGCCAATAATTTGACGTAACTCCGATCAGTCCAACTCTTCCGCTAATGTCTTATCTTACTTTAACCATTATCATGAGTTTTTGCTAGCGACGGAATTTGTATGGAGAATTTTAGATAGTATTATGCCGGTGGTAAACTACCTATCTTGTCTAAACGCAGCGACTAACATTTGTAACAGTTACGTTATCCTCGGTAACACGAGTCACAAATATGACAGTCATCGACAAGTTGAATCGGAAACTTCGAAGTTTTCCATTTATTTATTTTTTAAGGTAAACAAAAATTTGTTTTTCTAATTGTCCCCAATTTTTCATACGATTTTTAAGATTGCATTCCGTGACCGTCATAAACTATATGAAAAAAAAGTAACGGAATGGAGAAAAAGGTTTTTTTTAATGATAGTATTGATTGTGTTCTCGATCCCGAGTAGGAGAAACCGTTTCTCTATATTTGAAAAAAAAAAAAAAGAAATGTACAGCTTTTTATAAAATTGCCCCAATGCTGTTTACGGGGTCGGCTCATGGTAGTGGTACTGCAGATTACACATTTTCGAGTTTTTATAATGTAGCCTAAAGTAGAACTATAGTTTTGTATCGTAATGTATAAATTATGAAATTGCATTTTTGAACGTCCTGGAAAGCTTTTGAAAATGCAATTTTGTCTATCCTAATATACCAAATGTAAGAGCTATTTAATATTTATCTACTCCGGGACCACTTAGTCGGTTTTTATAGTTTTTTTTTCTAATATAATGAACAGACCTGTTAGAACTATTTAGATAAATTCATACGTAACTTTCGACATTTTTAGCGTATGGTATTACTTTAAGGTTTCTTTGAAAATTTACTTCAATCACATCAAAATTTATAAAGCAAAATTAACTATGTCCATACTCCATAGCTTAACTACTACATACAATTTAAGGAAAAGTGGGGTGAAACTGAGTAGATCCAAACTATTTTTTTTTCATTGCTTATTGTAAAAAAAAAATTCTTTAGAAACTTGGTTTTTTCGGCGTATTAAAAAAATCGATAACGATATCATTTGGTAACGATGTTTTTAAACTTTACTGTGAAATGAAATTAAAACCAATGAATTTACAGTAATACCAACGTGAAAAATGCCTTTCGTTGACTTCACAGTATTTTAGTGTGAGGAATTGAGATTAATTTATTATATCTATGAACACTACTAATGATATTAAATTTTGATAACCATATGATCCATGCATGACAATTTATATTTACACACAAGTATGAGTAGGTCTATAATTACTAAAAATATATAATATATATGTTATATATTATATAACCAATACTGTTGCTGTGTAAAAATGATATTTAACTCGTTTGCTTCCAAGCTTAGAAGTTTTATGCCGAATATGGAACAAACTAATCGTGTGACATAAAATGTTACAAATGTTTAAAAGGTCAGAAATCAGTAAGATAAATCATAATCGCGAAGATATTTTCCGATGTTACTCGTTAGGCCTTGCTGGCCATTTTACAAAAAAAAGGAAATAAAGAACTCTTTACATAATTATACGAACTTAGAGATTACCAGTCAAAATTTTATTTACAGTCAGCAACACAGATATCGACTCGGTCAAAGTGCCAAAAACCTTAATGCTGCGGCAATAAGAGCTGTACATATGTTTAGCACTTTCACCGTATCGAAACCTTTGTTCCCGTCTGTAAGCTCCAAAGAATCCGCTCATATACATTTTTTTAGCAAATGCCTGAAATAGGCCTGAAACGCCTAATTTAATCTTCAAATTATGTATATCTGTATATCGCGCATATGAAATGTAACTTAAGAAATCTACCAAGAAGATATTAGTGTTGTTGTATTTTAATACTGTATTGTAATTATTTATGTATTACCCTAATTAGAATAGTAAAGGACGCTGCCCTGCACTCGACCGTAGCATATTTATGTGAAGCTGGAGTCTTTCGCTGTTAAACTTAAGTGAATAAATTGTTGATATTCACTAAAAATAATTACTTTAGTCTGTTAACGAGTTGGTATGTGTGTTTTACTGTCTTATAATTTAATGGTTGTTTGATTAACTAGCCTTTATAAGTATGGTTAAGATCAAAGTAAGTGATGGAGAAGTGAGAGATGCTAGTTGTTGTGGTTTAGAAAATATGTCCTATTTATTTACTAACTTATGACTGAGCAGGCCTTCACTTGTTGGTAGTCCGTATTCGAGGCTAAAAGAGTACTAAAATAACCTTTCGTACACTTTTTTAAATTAATAATTTTAAACAAAAAAAAACCGACTTCAAATTTGGGCTATACTGAAAGCATTTGTCTAATAATGAGGGTGACCTTCCATCACCAGCAGGCCTCACTAATTACTGAAATTATAATTTCCAGTCTGCAGGTGCATTCAGTATTGAAAGAATTATCCTTTAACTCCTAAGCATTAAGGAGTTGACCTTCCATCATCAGCTCAGTCATATTTTTTTTACTGCCAGACGTAAATACTGGTGTAGCTTTGAAAAATGTACTAAAAACATTACCTGTGCCAATAAAATTTGAGGGTTGCCCTCGATTTCCCTCATATTCCATCACCAGATCAAGATATGCTGGCAATGGGACCACCTGGAAACTATACCCTTTCAAACAAAAAAAAAAAATTCCAAATCGGTCCAGGCGTCTTCGAGTAATCAGCGAACACACATAAAAAAAAATAATAAAAAAAATAATAATGATAAAAAAAAAATATCCCGACGAATTGAGAACCTCCTCCTTTTTTTGAAGTCGGTTAAAAACCGAATGATCAAGCTCAAATAAAACGGAAACTATGAATTCGAAACTGATTAGTGTTAGCATGCCGAAATTTAAAGTAAACATTTATTGACATATTTTACGCGTGAAAAATTATGATAAGTAGGTAATTGTCGGTCCAATGAATGCTGCTGACAAGTGAAAGCTTGCTACAGACCGACGAATCTTCTGTCAAGATATTTTCATTTACAGTCAAATAGATGGTCAGAGTAAAAACATATGAGCAATGATTTTGGCGACGGTGTACTGTGGTATCAGTTTGAAATTTAAACAAACTACGCTAAAAGTTGATGTACCTCCTTGTACCTACTATACCTTGTTTGTTTAGGTAGTTAAAACAATGTAAACAATCTTGACGTGTCTTTTTATTTAAACGTACACTTTATAAATCGAAATCTTTACATTTTACAATTTAGGTATGAAAAAATAATTTAGTTTCATAATTGAATTGTATATACTATGTAATTGTAAGACATGTCAAGATTGTTTACATTGTTTTAACTACCTAAACAGTTAAGGTATGGATGAATCAGCAGAATTATCTGTTTCGCACCTTTTAATTTCATATGAGTCAAATTTCGAAAATTATGTATGTGTGTATCTAGGTTAAAGTTTACGAACAGGAACTATGGCCGACTGTTGCAATGCAGAAGAATCACGTTTTGTTTGTATGTACAGTCGGCAACAAAAATGTCGACACTGACAAAGTGCCAACAATACACATTTGTTGCTAACTGTATCACTATGGAGATTTGAAACAGTGTCCAATGTGCTATATCGCGCGGAACGTTTGACTCTGCTAGCTGTTTCTGTACTAACATTAGTATTTTTTTCCTGTTAGTTAGTTTAAATTTTGCTGCATTTTATTTTATGTGGGTATTTTAAATTTAAATGTCCAAGTTATAACATTATATAAAAAGTAAAGGAACAGTATACGATTTCTTTTTATTAAAAATGCCTTAATTAGGACTTTTACTTACTTGCACTATAAATGAAATAGTGTCCAAAATTACAATGCTCATTTGGCAATATACGATGCTTTCGTAGGTTAAGTTTGTTTAGTTCCACTGACACCAAAATAGTCTTTATTTTATATTGTTTAGGCACCATCACAAACGCCGGAAGGCTCCCTTTTATTCCGGTTTATTGATTTGAAGACGAATATTATACATCTGGCTGGAAATAGTAGCATGGCCAATTTCAGAATTATGTCGACTTGCTAAACATATAATTTCCCTGAATGTATTAAGGGAAATTAAAAGTTTAAACCACATTTGAAAAGTAGAAAAAACCCTGTAACTAATAAACATACTTACACCGGATGTTGATTGCACTCCACTGATTCTTTGCCTTTTTTCGCTGACCCCACTCCTGACGTTCGTTGATGAAACACATTCCAGCGCAGCGTACGGGTCGATACTGACTTAATAGATGCATTTAAACCGATCATGTATTTTTTGAACTTGAATTTTTGAGACTAGAATTATCTGCTGTAAGATTGTAACCAAGATTGACAGTTCTGTTTAGGACTGATCTCTGAACACTTATGAATTACTCGAACGTATATCTGCAAACGAACTACCCCACTAATCACGTGATGAAATCCATTTTGTTGTCAAATATTTACGGCACTTATTATTTCACTTTTATGAGATTTGTGAGTTTCTTGCGGTTTGCAGAACTACGTTGAATTTGTGTAGTTTTAAATAATCGCCCACCTTTTTCTTCTTGATAATTATGAAAATAAGAGGTAGGGGATCAATTTTGTCGGCAAGTTTTTTTTTTAACGAAACTACTTAATTTCTAGGGCAAAAAAATATCAATGTTACCATGTGTCTGAGGCAGATTCATTGAAATAGTTTTTATACTGTTTGTAGATTAAGTAATTTTAATATTTTTATGTTAAGTACTTTTATTTAATTAACTGGGTCGTAAAGGCAGTTCACTGAATGTTAATATTTTTAATTCTCTAAGATTTGTGCATGTTCGTATCATCACGGATGGAGAGCTCGTGAATACTATTTAAAACCTAGATCCAAATGTAACATGTTATCGGTGTTCGTGTGGTTTGAGAAATAAAACTACGAATTTATACTGCGAAATGTCATTTTATTCCAAAGTACCTCTCATACTTCACACATACCTAAGCTAAGTACACCTGTACAATCAACGCGAGCGTTTTTCACAATTTTTAAAGTCACTGAGTCTTAGGCACGGCACGGCACTCGCACACGCACTAGGCTATATTTACAGCAGCGTGTATATGAGGCCTTGGTCCTCGGGTCCCGGCTAGAGCAGCGCGAGGCTGACGCGGCGATCGTGGATAGTGGACAGTTGTCGCGTGCCCAGCGCGCGTTGCGCGTCGAACGGAGTTCGGAAAGCCACACGCGCATCGCCCGTGGGTTGCCCGCGCTCATTATACCGCCGGATAACATCGTCCTGCGTCAGCTCGAAGTCCCCGAAAAAGCCTAAGATGTCTTCCACCGTGGCGCGGAAGGGCACGTTCTCGAGCGCGAGCACGCAGCCCGGCGCGCCGAAGTCTTCTAGCGCGCTGTCGGGCTCCTCTTCCCGCATTTCGCGGACGTCGCGGCCGTTTTCGTAGCCGCCGCGGCCGCGTCCACGGCCCCTGCCTCGGTCGAAGCCGCGGTCGAAGCCGCCCCGTCCCCGGCCTCGCTCGCGGTCGAATCCTCTACCCCGGTCGTATCCGCCGCGACCTCTATCGTTCCAGCCACCTCGGCCTTGGTCGAAGCCTCCTCTTCCTTGATCGAAGCCTCCTCTTCCCTGGTCGAAGCCTCCGCGACCTTGATCGAAGCCTCCCCGGCCTTGGTCGAAGCCGCCTCGGTCGCTCCATCCGCCGCGGCCTTGGTCAAAGCCCCGGTCGAAGCCCCCGCGGCCGCGGAAGCCGCCTCGCTTGGTGCGCGGGTCGAAGAACGGTGCCTCGTGCGGCGGCGGCAGCAGCGCGTCGCGCTCGGGCCGCGGCGCG
>BHDV01025254.1:38411-88703 GCA_005406045.1 Adoxophyes honmai
TGACTTTACTCTCGTGGAACCAAATAAATAAAAAACTTTGTCTCAATTATGTTGTTTGATATTCACGGGTAAATACATCACGCATGTACCTATTCCTAAATTGAGAAGGCAGATCATACAAAATCTAAATATACAAAACCATGACTATTCTATCTTACTACTTAAAAGGCTTTAACACATTCAGAACCAAGGACCCGGCTCCCGGGTTCTTCAAAACATCCGCGAGATATCGAGAACCCGGTAGCCGGGTTCATTTTGTACTATAGCTATAGACTACTCGGTTCCGCGCAGATGTTTTGATTTTAGGCTTGGTCGTGAATATGTTAAGTGTGGAGTTATAATTATAACAACGACAGGTTGCTGGCCTGTCGCCTAAAACCTACTTTAACCTTCCTTAGTCAACCTGACACCACGGCATTATGCGAAAATTAATATTCATGTCATATAATAGGCACCCAAGTTTACATAACTTAACTAATATAGACGTACCCACACTCAAGAGCGTACATAACCTCCTTTTCCTAAATCGGTGGATATTGAAATTATTTAAAATTGCGTAAATGTTTGCTTGCTGTCAAAATACGCTGCGGGCGTTAAGTATCAAAACATTACCGACTGCTCGAATAGGCAGCAATACATATAATCACGCCTGTATTCCCAAATGGGGTAGGTAGAGCACACGAAACGCTACATAGACAAAACCATGACAATTTCACGTTTCTTGGCCACATTTAGCACATTTTTAATGTTTGAATTGGCAGGTATAGTGACAGGTTGCTAGCCTTAACCTATTTCATTAGTCGCCTCTTACGACATCCACGGAAGAAATGGAGAGGTGTTAGGTACTCTAAATCATCACGTCGCAAATCCAATTTTCCAAATTTAGCTCGAAGGGAAGAGAGCGATAGCCATAGCGTAGTGGGAGTTTGTCAGTAGCTGCGGCTGCAACATGAACTACGGATTACCCCGAAACATGTCAAGCTAAACTTAAATGTCATCATCTTTCATGTTTAAACGTAACCTTAACCTCTCATTTCGCCGTCGGTCAATCGTGAAGTGCCCTCATCTTAAATACATGCCTTGATTAGTCGTTATGCGTAAGATCGCCTGTCCCCACGGGCGGGTTAGCCAACACTACGCTAGGGATGGCGGAAATAAAGATACTGTCATCGATATATTTAAAAAACACGAGGTAAACGTCAGTGTTGAGCTCTTTTGACAATATTTCAAATGGCATTACTTATTTTCAAAACAACTGTAATTTTTACCTATTAATTTTTGCCCGTGTGGTGCCGGGTTAGAATAGCACCTCCCCCTTTCTTCCTGTGGGTGTCGTAAGAGTCGACTCTGGGAAAGGGTTAGTGTATTGTGGGCGATGGGCTAGCAACCTGTCACTGCAATATCACGTTTAACCATCTGGTTACCCTGAAATCGCTAAACGTGGCACTCGATTTTTGAATTCATGTGCTCTGCCTACCCCTCTTGGGAATACAGGCGTGAGGATATGTATGTATGTACGTATGTAATTTTTGCAGTAGCAGATACCAAATGGATGACTTAAATTAAAGTTTAAAATTCTTCTATACTTACTTAACCTTTTTTTCTACAATTTTTTAGGGTTTAGCTTTCAGGTTGCTAGCCTGTCGCCTAACATATACCTTAACCTATTTCCTTACTCGACTCTAAAATGACATCCACGGAAGAAATTGAGAGATGTTATTCTAAACCCAACATTACACCGAAAACATTTAAAGAAAAAAAAATAGTTAAGTAGCTAATACTTAAATAAAAAAAATGTCGGTCAGAGTATCGATACATCGGATTAAAAATCGATATATCGATACTTTTTCACAAGCTTATGTTTCGTACCTACTCGTGAGCAATTTAAGTCAAGATGATGATTTAATTGGAAACCAATGAGCCTTATACTTATAATAATTGTAATTATTGCAAAAAATAATTCGCTTTAGGTAACCTTCTGCCAGCGCCTTAGGCTATGTTTAGGCAACATACGTAACGACTGAAAAGCTGAGAACGGCAAGGTACTAGACGGATGATTTATTACGTTGAGTGTACTTTAAGATTATGTTTTTTTTTCGGATAAAATCTATAAATTAGATAAATAGTGGACATAACTTTAGTTTAATTCACTTCTGAGATATTTATACAAGCATGATATGATATACAAACATCTGTATTCCCAAACAAGGTAGGCAGAGCACATGAAATGTTACACCTCTAAGAAAAACCATGACTTTAGTTAGATGATTCATAGCCGTCCGTTCGAGTATCCGTATCATGAGATTAGGCGGTATTAAGCCGAAAGCACTGCAGAAGAGAACCATTGTTTGTTTTTGTGGCAAAAAAAAAAACTAAGTTATGTGTTCCAGTGCGAAGGGCAAGACAGCCGTCATCGTCACAATTACTGTCACATGACATTGCAGATGTCTATGGACGATGAGACGATGACCCTTTACCCTTTAAAAAAAAAAGTTTTTAAAATACAATAAAATCGCGAGATTCAAGTTCTAAGCGATCGAATTCTTGCAAGTTGCAAGCACAGCGTAGTATAGATTTGATACGGTGGGAGAGCGGCCGCGCTCTCTGCTCCCACGCTGTAGTGAACTATCTTTGGGTGAAGTGAAGTTTTGATTAGCTATCCTATTTGATATCTTTGCCTATTTTTTTTTTCGAAAGAACTGCATTCGTGCAACCAGCCAGTCTCATGGCATGGTTGTTCTAAATGTGGCGTTTTGGCGGGAAGCGAATGACAGTTGATTTTTTAATTAGGATGTGATTGTTACTTTTTTTAAATGGCAAAGGAATCAGATTCGATGGTGGCTGTGTTTAAAAAGTTTGAGTAGAAAGTGAAGTGAAATTGAGTGTTGTTTTCGGAGTTTTTACAAAAAAATAAGCAATAAATTAGTTAAACAAATATTGAAAGTCAAGACGTGTTGAACAGTGTCCGTGTAATTTATGTAATAAATAATTGGGAGTTATTCAATTATTTTGTGACCATGAAAACATAAAAGTGGCCAGGGTTAACACAAGTAGTTAAAAGATACAAAACAATAAAATATCCTTTACCAGTAAAAAAACAAATCTAACTAGAAATTCCGTACAAACCTATCAAACGCGGTTTTTTGATATCCGTAAGGAATTATCTTCATAATAATAAATTATTTCTTAAACGCAAAAATTCTTAATATTCGCAAAAATGCTTTAATAAAACCAAACTCGAAAAAAAATACTTGCATAAAATTCGATTGCGTAACATTCTTATTAAAACCTAGGATATTTACCAACCAAAAACTACCACTCAATGTTTATCTTCATAGCAATGAAAATAAAATTAGTTACTTAAAATCACAAAGTAAATCAAAATACACTCCCCGTATGGTGCCGGGTTAAAATAGCACCTCCCCCTTTCTTCCCGTGGGTGTCGTAAGAGTCGACTCTGGGAAAGGGTTAGTGTATTGTGGGCGATGGGCTAGCAACCTGTCACTGCAATATCATGTTTAACCACCTGGTTACCCTGAATTTGCTAAACGTGGCACTGGATTTCTGAATTCATGTGCTCTGCCTACCCCTCATGGGAATACAGGCGTGAGAATATGTAGGTATGTAAATCAAAATACAAACGATAGGAAAAATAATGAAATTATGTTAGCATTAAATGATTTTAAAGTGTATAACTTTATGTCAGTATCGTTTCTATACACGTACCTACATGTAAACGTACTTAATAAAAAATACTGGAATTTAAAAAAATATCTGCCGAATTGTTATAAAATAAACACTTACTTACTTGGCATCAATCTAAGAATAAAACTTTCACTTTCAATTAAATTCTCAGTAAGTAATAGCTTTAAATTACTAAACGTTGTGAAAAAAAACACATCTTTATTTTACATCTTTCTGTCCGTCTGAATACTGCCAACTCAGAAGCTGAAACGTGTGTTTAAAGTATACAATAGACGATAATAAAAAACTTATTATTTTTTATTTTTTCTCTCTTCTTAAGCAAAATAACAAAGAACGGAAACGCAAATAAAGAGCGAATTAACTTACAGAAACGTCAGAAACTAAACGTTGCTATCAATTTTATTGCTTAACACTAGAATAACCGCAAGCCCGTTTGCCACTTACATACCTACATACATACATACATCATGCCTGTACTCCTAAAATGTCAAAACCACGATGACTATTTCATGTTCGGTAGCCACATTCAGCATAATTTTAGATTAAAACATAGATGAAAAAATACAATTACTACCTACTTAGTGACAGGTTTAGACATAGGTACAATAATACTTAACCCTATTTTCCTTAGTCGCCTCTTACGACATCCACAAAAAACCCTAAACCTCTAAACCCAACAACACACGGCCGGGGTTGCCACTTAAATAAAAAAAACTAAAAGCTCATTGACTTGCCGGACATGGAGGAACCTTGGTGTAACGAACTTCTTAATTGAAGCTTAATTATACAAAAACACTCGACAAAAAGCCTATCAGAATCGGCTCAGCAATTAAAACGATGACAAAACGTTTTTTGTGGAAGCGGTAATGGTGATGACACAAGTGTTTACTTAAAAAAAAATTTTTTTTTGTTGTGAATTTTAATTTTAAAGTATTGCTTCTTAAAGTGTCACACTTTACCAATATTATACAGTTGCAAGTTTGTGTGTGTATATTTGTTATTTTTTCACACGCAAGCGGCTGGAACAATAAAATATAGTATGAATTGACACTTTAGAACTAGATTTATTTATTATCTAGGCAGCTTTTTACTCCAGAAGAAAGCAGTTCCCTCTGGATTTGTAAGCGCATTATATTCAGACGTATTCACGGGAGGCGGTTAGTATTGTTAAATTTTTATAAAACTTCATTAAAATTCTCGCCATGTTTTTTATGCGAAGGAATAACAAAACTATATCCAATATAACCACTCATTTTGTATCATCAACTTGATTTAACCCCATGTATTGAAAATTCTCCACAGTCAACGAATAGGTACAGTATACTAAGAGCTTGCAGTGATAGGTAAATAAAATGAAAAAAATACTCAAGAATAGAAGGAGCATACAGAAGTAGGTATACAAAACCAAGACTATTTCACGTTTCGGGGCCACGTGTTGCATCTTTTTTGGGTTTTGAGTTGGCATGAATAAAGTGACTGGTTTCTCAGGTTGCTAGCCTATCACCTAAAATATACCTTAACCTTCCTAATAATAGAAGAAGACAAAGAAAAAAGGATAATGCATTTCGTCGCCGACTTCCCCGTACACGTAGAGTCCAAAGCGAATTCCACCAAATCCGGTTGGCTATTATAAGCTTATGAGATGTACAGATATTTATGTATTCCATTATCATAACTGGTATGGCGTCCGCGGAAACACTTGGTATCAAGTCGTTATCGGTTTGGTAAAGTTTTGTATGAGCTTTCAAAGTTTCCTTAAATTCATAATTATTGTATTTTAAAGTACTGTTTTTATCTTTACTTAGGTACTTTTTATGTCGTAAGAGGCGACTAAGGAAATAGGTTAAGGTATATTTAGGCGACAGGCTAGCAATCTGTCACTATTATACCAGCCAACTTAAGACGTAAAAATATGCTAGAAGTAGTCACTGGACGTGAAATAATTTCATGGTTTTGTGTAGCGTTCTGTGTGCTCTGCCTACCCCATTTGGGAATACAGGCGAGATGTATGTACGTAAATAAAAGGATCATAAAGGTAGAAGCTATGTATGTAACTCCAAATTGAAACGTTTGCTAATTTTGAAAACAAAACACATCAACTCGTTAATTCGCACTTACTATCCGATCTTCAGACAACCGTCGTTTTTTGTGTTTAACGTTTAAAATTGTTCTCACGATTTCGTGTTTTGTCTGCATTTTATATAAAGCTTGGACTGCATTAGTTTTTTTATGTACTACCTACAGTGAAGGAAATTGATACCTATTCTACTTTGAACCTTTTCATAATGAGTTTCATATTGCTTTTTATCAGTAGATACTATGGTATATCACAGTGACTTTAATTGTAAAAAGGTACAAAGTGACACAGCTATCAAGTTCTTTGACTGTTAACCCCATGCATGTGTTTTAAAGCAGCCTTCTTACACTTGGTAAAGCAGGGCAAAGTAACATCTCATTTTAATACTAAATGACTTAATAGCTACTATTGTCAAAATAACATCCTTTGCCTGTGAGTTTGTACAGTTTTAACAAATTAAATAGCTCCTCAATGCCCAATAAAAAGTAGGCAGAATGTATGGTAAAAACAGCAAAAGCAATGTTCGTTAGATTTATAGCAATCGTAAATACTTTCACTGGTTTATGTCGTTTGCGTTAATAGCCTGATTTATCTGTTACCTGCGTATGGGTTTAGAATAACACTTTCCATTTCTTTTGTGGATGTCGTAAGAGTCGAAGAAGAAATAGGTTTAGTTATTTTTTTGGGGCTAGCAACCTGTCACTATTATACATACCTCTGTCATCTGTTTTTCAAATCTAAAATGCTAAATGTTCTCTGCAATGTGGATGAATGCTCTACCTGAGGTGGACTTAAATGTTCTCTGATACAAATTAAATCAATATTAACGTAACGGTGAAAGAAACTATGATAGCAAAACTAAGCAAAAACTAGCAAAAATACTTATGATGAAAAATAAGACACATAAAAAATGTCCCCCGAAAGATAACGAAATTCAACACCAGGAACATGAGATGACCAAACAAAAATGGGCAGGATAGACATTAGGCCAAGAGCAATCTCTGCCAGACAACCAATTACACTCGAAGATATCTGGTAGGTAGTCTCATGCAATCTGTGTGTTTGTATGAGGTATAATATTCCTACTGATAAGCCAGTGGACACGTTACCAGGACTTCTGAATACCCTTACGCAACGACCCATTCACATTCACAACTTAGACATAATTTATTAATCGTGTTAACATATTCACCAAGTACCTATGTACGATTCGATTACATCTGTCAACCTGCCCTGGTTCTTGAAACTGGATTCTGTACTCGGATTTAATCGGCAATAAATTTAGATAATTTGTTTATTTTGAAAGTAAATCTATTAAATTGGCGCAACCCGATAAGCTTGATATACGGTGGAAGTTACGTGCTTGTGAAATGAAAATAAAAGTGGTTATGGATAAGTTGAGAAGTTACTTTAGCTTTTTGAGACACACATACATCACGCCTGTAAGGTTACGTATTCAAATCAAAGCCATACCATAGGAATGGAGAGAGAGAAAATACATATAAGGAAAAGGAAAAAAAAATTAGGAAAAAAGAAAAAAAAACTCTAGTTGTAATTAATTTTATGAGCATATTTTTGTAAAAACTGCTGTGTCTTTACGCGGAGCGCACAGTTTGACCTAAGATATATATAAAAAATCTAAAACCATCAAGGTACGGACCACGAGTCCGTAGATGAAAAATTTGTTTAAAAAAAAATCAAAGCCATACTACTACACGTATTGTAGTCACTTTCAGCATAATTCCATTGATGAAACATTTTTCTGGGACAGTTGTAACTAAAACAATTAAACAGCCTCAATAGTTAGTTAAAACATCGAATAAAAATAATGTAAATAAATAAAAACAAAAGAAAAGTATAAAAGTGCGACCACAGAGACGTGCTGTGGTTTTTAAATACTGACAGTGTTTCTTGTCTGTCTTGCCTGTAACGTAATACCATGATGTGTTGAGCGATGAAGCTTCAAGCTACTCATGACAAACATGTTTTATTAATTTTGAACACAATGTCGTAGGTTCGTTCAGTAAGGGTTAGCAACAAATCGTTTTAGAATGTCGCTCAAAGATTTTAATAACAAGTTTTCCTCTTTCTAAATATAGCAAAAATACAAACGTGGGTCTTTGCACTGATTAAGCTAACGTGTTAGTATCAACAAAAACCCAGCAAAAAACCGATCAATCTACAATTACTCATCTTAAACACATTCCCAGATAATTAAACAAAAACCAACGATGCTCATAAAAAACAAGTGAACAAAATGGCGTCACCAAAAAAAGACGATCAAGAAAAAATCACAATTAACATAGACAAGAGTGACGTAGACATTGAAAAAAAGGGTATAACTCCTTTAGAAGTGAAAATTCAAAATGGTGATAGCAAAGAGTCGAAGGACTTTCTGGGTGTGCCCCGGAATGGACACAGGATGTCTTTTATGGAGGAAGAGAGTGCGAAGGAGAGGATGCGGCTGTCGCTGTTGAAACAATGCAGTGGTATACTGAGACAAGGAGACCAGAAGTATACGAAGGATTCTCTGCACAAGGCATTTCAGGATGAGGTAAGTCTTTCACTTGTTATACAGGAAATCCAATAGTAATGTCTCTAGAAATAACGGCGTTCTATTTACTAGGATGCTTCCAATTAGCTGACAATATCTTGAGTCAATAAACTTGCCTTCCTAAATCTTTAAACAAGAAGTCGTTCTT
The DNA here is from genome assembly GCA_005406045.1 of Adoxophyes honmai. Taxonomy (NCBI): domain Eukaryota; kingdom Metazoa; phylum Arthropoda; class Insecta; order Lepidoptera; family Tortricidae; genus Adoxophyes; species Adoxophyes honmai. Next base: position 46,896 of record BHDV01025254.1, read on the forward strand.
CACTGGTCACTATGTCTAAAGTAAAGACTAATTTCTATTCTCGTAATAATTCATTCAGATTTAATTTACCATTTCATTTTTCTGGTTCCTGGATTACTAGATTAAAGTATGATCATCCGAGTTATTGTTAAGGATAAACGAATTATTTTAGTTCGTTGTACTTGAATTAGAAAGTGTTTAGGGAACATAACATATTTATTAACATAACATAACTATAAACATAACATAATATAATTATAAACATAATATATTATTGGTTTAGCAGAGTATTTGTACAACAAAACCACAGCGACACTAAGAATTTTTCGAGAGTGCCTAATAAAGATGCTAGCGGTGTTAGTATTTAGACAAAAGCTCCCTACTTTGAGCCGATTCCATTTTTAACCGACTTCAAAAAAGGAGGTATTTTTAGGGTTCCGTACCCAAAGGGTAAAAACGGGACCCTATTACTGAGACTTCGCTGTCTGTCTGTCTGTCCGTCCGTCCGTCTGTCCGTCTGTCACCAGGCTGTATCTCACGAACCGTGAGAGCTAGAGAGTTGAAATTTTCACAGATGATGTATTTCTGTTGCCGCTATAACAACAAATACTAAAATCAAAATAATAATAATAATTAAGGGGGGCTCCCATAGAAAAAACGAGTTTTTTTTTTGCAGTTTTGAGTCTATTTAAATAATTGTAACAGCTAAATACTTGAAATGCTCACAGAATATTTAACTAAATATTTATTTAAAAAATAAATAATAAAATTAAAATAAAATTTATATTTAAGGGGGGCTCCCATACAAAAATTCTGATTTTTTGCAGTTTTTGGTACGGAACCCTTCGTGCGCGAGTCCGGCTCGCACTTGGCCGGTTTATTTAATTTTACTTTTTAGCTTGTTAATTCACAAAGTAGGCCAGAGTCTAACTAATGTTTACATACATTCATCACGCCTGTATTCCTAAATGGCCACACGACACGTTATACATACCTATAGACGAAATCATCCGGCCGTTGAAGTATCGACAGATTATGTATATTTCTATTGACGATATAATCAACAAGTACAAGAGTAAAATTATTATTTGGTCGCATACAACAATCGTGTTTTTTTTTAATTTTTGGAAGCCAGCGAACGCGAATCCGACTCGCACTTTGCCGGTTTTTATATTCTAATATCAACGGCTAAACATATGTAAATGGATTGTATGAGTCGGTGTCTAAATTGACTTGCTAATCAGAACGTGATACTTAGCATACAACTAACGCAGGTCGTGAATCTATTAAATATAGCTTTTAAAAACACTGTCTGCACTGGTCTTGGTCTTGATAGCCTTTCGCAATCTTACCAATCTTTTTGTAATACCTACTGTTAGTGAAATAAAACGGATCTACTCACGTTATTACATTGAGATTTGCTCGACATGTTTCTGACCAATTCGTTACTCATTATCTGGAGTTACGCGCCTCGGCCGCGGATAGATGCGCAGCACGCCGTGCTAAACATGCGCGTAGATCCAGATGATGGGTCACGAGTTGACCCGAAACATGTCTCATGTCTCCTTAAACGAGGCCCGAGGAAAAAGGTTGAGGTTTGTTTTAGGCGACAAGCTAGCAACCTGTTTCTACGAGGGCTGCACTGAAAGTTTCGGGAAACTAATATTTAAATAACATTTTTTATCACGTATTATACCTTTCTACAATCGTCAAAGTTTCCTTATCTTAAAACACTGGCCACATAGAAAAAAAAAACAATGGTTCGGTTTCAATTGTTTTTTGAACTTGATGAGTCGCTGCCCAACATGGAATTGTCACGTGAAAAGTTAAGAGCTATGATTTACTACGACTTTAAAAGTGGATTAACACAAAAATAATGTGGAGACCGGATGATTGCTGCTTTTAATAATGAAGCCCCTTCGATGACCACAATATACAGGTGGTTTTCGGAATTTCAACGTGGCCGTGTTTCCCTCATGGACAATGTGCGTGAAGGTCGACCAAAATCGGCAGTCACCCAAGAAAACATCAATGTTGTGCGTCAACTGATTACGGAAGACCGACATGTGACATATCGGGAAATTCAGGAGTCTTTGGGCATTGGAATGAGTCAAATACAAATTATTCTACAGCAAGAGTTAGGCGTGCAAAAATTGTTTTCCCGGTGGATACCTCATCAGTTGTTCGACGAACCGAAAACGACTTGTGTCGATTAGTGCCCCGAAACTTTAAATAAAATCAACAGAGGAAGCTCAAATGCAGTTTTTAGTATTGTATTGGATAATGAGTCATGGATATACGCCTATGAGGCTGAAACTAAAAACCAATTTCGAGTATGGGCCTATGAAGGCGAGATTAAGCCGACAAAAGTGGTTCGCTCTCGCAGCACGGCCAAAAAGATGGTGGCTAGTTTTGTCTCCAAATCGGGTCACGTGGCTACAATTCCTCTTGATGACCGTAGAACAGTCAATGCCGATTGGTATGCAACCATTTGTTTGCCGAGTGTGTTTGGTGAACTGAGAAAAAAAACCTCAATCGTCGCATCATCCTTCACCATGACAATGTCAGCTCCCATACGGCTCGGTTAACAAAGGACTATCTAGACGGTGAAAAATTCGAATTACTGAACCATCCTCCATACAGCCCTGACTTAAGCCCCAATGACTCTTTCACATTCCCCAAAATCAAAGATAAGTTACGTGGTAAGCAGTTTCAGGCGCCAGAAGATGCCGTGGAGGCGTACAAAACGGCCATTTTGTCAACCCCACCTTCAGCGTTCAATGAGTGCTTCAAAAACTGGTTAGAACAGCCATACTCAACCTGCAGCCCACGGGCCGCATGCGGCCCGTTGACCTTTTTTACGCGGCCCGAGACACGCCATACGATAAGGGTCCAACATTACGTAAAATTTTATATGCGATAGTTTTCCAATTGGGTCTGCATTGCGATAAGAAAAGTTGCACTCTTTCAAAAGGTCATTGCAGCAACAGCAGAATATTATGGCAGCCTCAATGTCACAAGATAATTATAGCGGTGACAAGGGGGTCCTACGAAATTTGTTACTTACTAGGAAAACATAATATGAAACCGTTTACTGACGCTGAGATAGTGAAAGAGTGTTTTATAAATGCTTCAAATATATTATTTGACAAGTTTAGCAATAAAACGCAGATAATATCACAAATCAGGCAACTACAGCTCTCAGATTCCACCTGCGTCAGGCGATTTTGTAATATATAGTTTTATTTTACTGTCGCATAATCTTCCCTTCACCGCTAATAACAAATGCGAAAGAAACCCAGTCTGTCTGTTTCGCTTTCGTGACTAAACCACTGAATCGATTTTGATAAAATTTGGTACATAGATAGACTATTCGCTCGGGTCGTAGGCGACTTAGGTACGTAGGTAAATTACTGCGGCCCGCAAGATTAAACAGTAGCAATTATGTGGCCCGGGGTAAAAAAAGGTTGAGTATGGCTGGGTTAGAACGTATGTAAAAGTACATTTAATATAAGGGAGAATACTTTCAAAAGCAATAAAATTACTTTTGATCATTTTAACTGGATATTTTTTTCTATTCCCGAAACTTTCAGTTTGACCCTCGTATTATACCTATTCCATCTATGATACCTAAAATTATTGTAAGTGTCTATAAAACAGGAAAAAGGCATGGTTTTGGCTCTGTAACATTTTGTCTGTTTTGTATGCATGAATGTATTAAGTTTCACTTAGTATGGGGACTGGTTGACATGTATGTTTGTCTGTCGCATTAGGATAAGCCCGGAGTAACGAAATAACTAGACGTCACGACGGAAATCCGTTCGGTAATCACATTAATCCCCAAGTGATTGCGCAGTCGTCAGTGTATAAACAGTAATACATCTGACTGACTAAAGATAACTGACGCGTCGATGCCGTCGCTTTCTGATTCGTTCTGAGCGTCTAGTGTCATCAAAAAGGTCATGGATTTGATAATGATTTCGGTTGTAAATTATCACAAGATTATGTAGACGTGTTGACCGCGGCAGTTGTGCTAACGTTCCGCTTGGAGGCGCTGTCTCAGTTTCCATACAATTTCGCGTTAATTCGCAAACGAAATCTTTTTCGAATCCCTGACCGTTTTGATTACACTAGACGCTCTGATTCTCGAAGTTGACTGAGCTTTATAACGCAACATGAATGAATTCTAAAATTTCAAGTGATATCACGATTGATTATGGCGTAAAATCTATTTGGCTTGCTTCACTTTAACATTTATACTGGCCACCAAGATTTTTTACGGCAGTCTATTGTTTTTATGAATAAAACTTCTTCATCTGTCATCACGCCGTCATTAACGGTTATTCTTGTTAAGTGTATCAAAACGCGTACTGTTTTTTACCTGACCACTGCGGTTTGATGAATGTTAGTGTTACTTTCAAATTAAATATTAACCGGTGAACCCAAACTAAAGAGGTCAGGCCGGCAATAAATCGTTGTTAATGGTGCAAGTGAGAAAAATAACGTTTTTAACTGGTTACGATTTACTAAATCAAATGTTACATTAGATAGTTGGTGTAAAGTTACGACAAAGTGGCATTGACGACTAAACTAACAACTTATTGGAGTCTAAGGCCCTGCGCAGACGACAGACTATCCGCGACGGATTTTTTAATCTGTGAAAATGGAACCTTTGGAATTATATGCAGTAATGCACACGCACAATGCATACAATCCACGCAGACTTTTTGTACGCCGCAGACTCGATCGCACAAAAAGTCTGTCGTCTGTGCAGCCCCTAACCCTGAACTTTGAGACACCAGCTTTATGTCATCGGGGCAGATGTTTGTGTGATGAGGGCAGGACTATTTGTCTGACGCGTAGGGATGTGACATCGTTCATAAAAAAATATCGAATGTTTTTGAAAAAATAACAACGATGTGAAAAACATCGACGTTTATGAACGATGTATCGATATTTTTTCGATGTTATACTTTAAAAATAACCACACAAAAGATCGAACACGAAAATCAACACTGCAAAAAATACAGCAAAATTTTATGCGACCGAAGAATTATAGAATTACGTCAAATAAGGTACCTGGGTCGAATATGGCCACGTTAAGGTTTGACACTAAATATAAAGCACTTGTATAATACTGGAAGTGACGAATCCCTATTTATTCGATAATGTGTTTATTTAGGTAATATATGGCAGGCACAAAAATATCTAGAATATAATAGGTCAGGGTTGGGAATTAATTTTTTGAAAGTTGGGAAAATGGCCATATTTCCGACAGTGTATGTGAATATGGCCAGGTGATGGGCCATATTAACCGTATGAATTGATCATAGAAGTAATTTCTATACGTAAGGGGTAAGTCCTTTGTACACATACATAACCTTACGCTTGTATTCCTAAACGGGTTAGACAGATCACAGAAAACTTTACATAGACTAATCTATGACTATTAAGACCTTTTGGGGCTACTTTCAAGTTTGGGCGTAAGGCGGATATAAATGGTACAATACTAACAGGTTGCTAGCCCATCGACTACAATATAGCTTAACCCATTTCCTCAGTAACCTCTTGTGATATTCACAGACGAAATGGAGAGGTGTAATTCTAAACCTCAGACCACACGTGACTTAGTGCGATAAATTAAATTAATTAATTACATAAAATGGACAAAAAGAACAAAAAAAAATATTCTTTAACTAGTAATTAGTAACCTAGTTCCTCAGGTCTATTTTGATATGTATTGTGGCGTTATATAATATTCTGTAAGGAGAAAGAAAGAAATAAAATTGAGAAAGACTGAAAACAAATATCTATATGAATAATATGGCCAGCTGCTGCCGAAACTCAAAAACCAATAAGATTAATATGGCCACATAGTGGCCATATTTGCAGTTGTACTCACATTTTACTTAAAGGTTAAAAAACAAAAATATACAAAAGTAAGCTTGAAAAAAAAACATACCCATATAATTTGCGATAAGTAATGACAAAAATAGACTACATAGTTTTAGCTAAAAGTCAACAAAAACCAAAAAAACATTAAAACTTATGTATGAATATTTGCATCCGTGACACGTGGTTTCTATCAACTGCCATTGCAGAAACATCGTTGCCGCAGGGAAGATGGTGGCGACACCTGAGCATTACTTACACTTAGACATAACAGTGCAGATAAACAAAGTTGTAGATCTCGCTATAGTTATGGCTGTGTAGGGGTATGGCCATATTTTTCGGCTGGCCATATTCGACCCAGGTACCTTACAATATAATTTCGTCATCAATACAGTCAGCATGGCCAGAATCGCAACCTCTAATAAGGTAGCAATACTCGATCGCTTTCCATTACAGTAAAATTAACATCAAGATTGTGCTTGTTGAAAGCAAAACTTACCACCTTGTCACTCCAACAACATTAAAAATCCTTCGACTTCTAAGTATAAGCTACAAAACGATTCACAGCGACAGAGTGCTATAAGAACTTGTAATTTTGAATCGTAAAAACAGATGAGGTCGTTTGAGATTTTTAAACAACATGTAAACAAATGACTGCAGTTTTAAATTACAATGTTACATTAAATTGAGACGTTATTCTAGAGTATGTAGAGTTTAAATTGGGAGAGGTGCAAGGAAAGATATAAGTCGTTTTGAGAGATATAGTTTTATGCTTTCCTTATTAGGTGTGATTGTGAATTCGGGCAGTTGACTGAAAGTATCGAGATATTTCTCAGTAATGTACAAAAGTAAAGTACTTTTGTTAATCAAAATGCAATGATATCAAGCATATCGAGATAAAATTCAGCGTAACTCACTAAAAGACAATAAACAAGAATTTTCCTAAGTGGTGTTGGGATAGAATAACATTTTTCCATTTCTTCCGTGAATGTCGTAAGAGGCGACAATGGTATGGTGTAGACATGCCTTAGGCGACAGGCTAGCAACCTTTCTCTAGTATACTACCACCTCTAACCTATATCCTTAGTCGTCCCGTACAACATCCACGGAAGAAATGGAGAGGTGTTATTCTAAACCCGACATAATACGGCCATGTGGTGACGTGAATGTGCATTCTATCAATTTCGAATCGAAAAGAATAATTCAAGAACGCGCGTCTCAAGCGGATGGAACCGCTCGGACTGGTTCCGACTGTTCCGAGATATTGTGTCTGTGAGTGGTGTCTGTTTGTTGTTCAAGCGCACTTTGTATGGAGATTAATCTGTTGTACATATTTGTTTCCGGAGTCGCTGTTAAAGACTGTGGTGGTACAGTCGACCAAGAAATTGGTCTACCCCCTCAAGATCGATATTCATTTGAACCTCATAAACCACAAGGTCGATTTTCCCTCGCCATAATATTATGACAGTGACAATGTCAACCTTGTGATAATTTTGATCGCACAGAAACTTTTGTCAAAAGTGGTAGACCACTTTCTTGGTCGACCGTACCAGGATCGCATAGACAGCAGGAGCCCACGTACCATCGGGAACAGGGATTGTTGAGCCACTGACCTTATGTTTGGAACTTGGTCGTGTAATACTAATCCAATAGCTAACATCTAGTCGATCACATCGGTCATTGATTGCACGTCTAAATTGCGAACAGTGGCAAGTGGCTCAACAATCCCTGTTCGTGACTGTACCAATATTATAAAGCGGAAGAGTTTGTTAGTTTGACCGCGCTAATCTCAGGAACTACTTGTTCGAATTGGAAAGTTCTTTTTGTGTTGGATAGACCATTTATTGGTGAAGGCTTTGGGATATATAACATCACGCTGCGACCAATAGGAGCGAAGATACATTAGAAAATGTGGAAAAAACTATTCCACGCGGACAAAGTCGTTGGCTAATTTATGTACCTACTAGCTTTAGCTCGCGGCTTTGCTCGCATTAAGAAGTATTTTAGGGAAGTGGGGGTTATGAAGAGACAAAAAGTAGCCTATGTCACTCTTCATCCTTTTAACTATCTCCACCCAAAAAAACACGTCAATACGTCACTCCGTTTAGGCGTGAAAGACGGACAAACAAACAAACAAACACACTTTCCCATTTATAATATTATACCTAGTATGGATATGGATACGTCTGTTTTATGATCATGACTACACACTGTTCTCAGTGCCAAGGCTATGACAGTCTCGGCAGGCTAATGGCACGCCATTGTGGTTTTTGGCACGAGATTTCGCTTTCTATGCCATTGACAATTGACAATTGTGATCTTCATTTCAACAAACAGGGTCAAAGACACTTGCTGTTCGTAAGTGAGCATTTAATGGCACAAAAATATATACATAGTATACATAGATATGTCCCCATACGTAGGTAGAGCAACAAACACGTGACATGAACAAAACCATGACTTCTCGTTTCGTACTAGAGATGAGGCGAAAATATTAGATCAGATAAAAATACTAGGTATTTTCCGAGATTAGGCCGCACCTAGTCCAAAGGACGCAGTACCTAATCCACCTAATCCAAGTTCTTACTACTACCGACTAGCCGTTTTTAAATTAAATACGCCTGCTTGCTTGGCTCAATTTTAACCTGTCAGTCCTAAGCCTGTAAAAGTATGAAGGGAAGATTACAATTCATTAAACAAGTTTACTTAGAATGGTATGGTGACACAGTGTAGTACGCCGTGGTACTGCATCGTATCATACGCTCAATGCTCTATACTATGTGGATTAGGTGCAGTACGGTACGCAGCACTGGTTAAGTTATCGTATACGCTCAATACTCTGTACTATGTGGATTAGGTATTTTTGTGGATTAGGAACAGGTGTACCTGATATTAAATTTACCTAGTATAACCCATCTCTATTTCGTACCTTCTTTTAACAATATCTTAGATTTGAAACACAGATGAAAATAGGTGTAATAGCGACAGGTTGCTAGCTTGTTCCCAAAGTTGTCTGGGCTACGACCCACCTAATACAAGTTTACCCGTGAATAAAGGACTTAACAAATAACAAATGAAGTACTAATTAATTTTTTATTACTCTATTAAAAAAAACTACCAGCAAAACATCTCAATGGGAAGCTTGATATTGTTTTCTATGTTTCAGCATCACTGTTAGAGCATGTAATATCGGACAGTTTTTCCAATACCGGTATTTTTTCGATATTGAAATTTCAAATATCGGTATTCCGATATTTCGATATTTTTTCGATATTTTTCATTTAAGTAAAATTAAGGATTTGAATAGCAACGATAGCTATTTATATGCGATTTCAAGTTGTAGGAAATGAAAATTCAAACTACCTACTTCAAACCTTCGAATGAGTTTGAGCTTGTTGGAAGAACGACCGCAGAAATCAGATGGCGTCTTTGGTGTTGTCTTTACATACATACATAACCGTCACGCCTTATTCCCTGCGGGGTAGGCAGAGACGACAGAGTGCCACTTGCTTCTATTCTGACATACTTCTTTCGCTGCACTAATATTCATCACTCTGGTCATACACGCTCGACGGTTTCGGGTACTCCTAATTTGGCCTCCCTTTAGTACATCGCCAATCTGGTTGTATTTAATGTAATCTTATTGCATGTGTGTGGAAGAAAAAGCCTTCTCCGATTCTATTCTGGTTTCTGGTTGGAGAAATTGTCGATAAATACACACAAACAGTAGTCAGTGTATATTGACTATCCCAAATAAATCCATCGATTACCGCCATTTTCGAATAAGGCCGTCACAATCTAAATAAGTTTTTTGTCTTCACGACTACTTTCAATGTCTTCATTGGTATCTACATTTCCTCAACATAAGTTTTCTCTTTTAAAGATTTTTCTATTGCTTTCCTTAATTCGGTTGCAAAATCTGGATGTTCTGCATCTTCACCGACACTAGTGCTAGTGCTATCCATAGTATCATGACCAACAGAATCAGGTTGAAATCGTTGGATATTTAGTGTAGTTTGGAACCACCTTCAGTGAAATATTTTTCCTGATTTTAGAGATACTGCAGTATAATATTAATCATGTGGGGAAAGACTCCAATACAGAGATCTCTCTCCAGGCAGATGTTGTATGCCTAGGGACCGAAGTTCAGGGAGAGGAAGTTGGAAGTTGTATTTATGCAACCGTTCGTCGAAACTTCGTTAGCGCGATGTACTTAGGATCGTTTTGTTCGGCTATTCGACAAATGTATTGCTGGGGCACTACATCAGCCCCCCTTTTAGTCGGTGAGGAATTGCAGTGCAGTGGGAGATAGCAAGGGCCAGTTGTGAGCTCGAGCCGCGTTGGTGAGCGTTGATGATCCGCCGTGATTGTCGAAGAGCGAGTTGCTCGGATCCGATGTGATTGGCGTAGTGCGTACCTAAAACTACGTGAGAGGGCCGCGTTGGATGCGTACCTTGCAGTGTAGTTAGGTGTAGTAAAAGTTGGACACTGTAGACACCAGGCATGGAGATTAACTGCGTACTTGCGTATTTGTTATAATGTCGTTCGAGGAAGGTTGTGTTTAATTGTCCAATATCAAAGGTCACCACTGTGGGGAAAGACTCCAAAAGAGAGATCTGCTCCAGGCAGATGTTGTGCCTGGGGACCGAAGTCCAGAGAGAGGAAGTTGGAAGTGTATTTATGCAACCGTTCGTCGAAACTTCGTTATTGGATGATCGTTTAGTTCGTCTATTCGACGAATGCGGCGCTGGAGCAATAGGTACAACCAAATAAAGCTAGGTGATCTCGCAACCACTTGTAATTTAAATTTTGAATTTGACTTTAAAATGTAACGATCAACGTCATTTCACTATTTTCACCTGATGATTTTCATGTACTTACACCTAAGTCTCTTTTCATTAAAACTCCTAGATTACTGCACAGCAGTCTTATAAGGGGCACTGTTTGGATGCTGTTTTTATGAGATATACCTATTTACGACTTTCGCTAGTGTTTCCAAGCGTTGAGAGCGGGATTGACTGTTTAAAAAATAAAACTAATACTATCTCATGGATAATATCGAAAATATCGAAATACCGGTATTACACGATATCAATATCGGATTTTCCAATATCGGAATTTTAGTCCGATATTCCGGTTTTTCGATAATATCGAATACCGGTATTCATGCTCTAATCACTGTTGACATCAACTTCAACATCAACTTCAGAGTTTGATAAGTCTAATTTATGAATTCCGGTATTTAGTTTTAATGTCCACCGTATAGTAAAAGGGAGGAGGACTTTCATAGCTTCAGTCACTGGCCATCGGCTCAGTCATTCGGTGTGCTGATCTATTGGCTGGACCCACTTAATATTCTCTCGCGACCCATAGTTTGGGAAACGCTGCCCTAGATCCTTGGCTGTAGACAACAGTTAGTTTCGTATAAATTGTGAGACGCCAGACATCATTCAAGTTCGTTACCGACCTATTCCAATAATTGCTTATAAAATCAGGCCCCAACCCGGGCTGTAAAGTACCCACTTTATGGCTTTCGCAACGAGCTGATTTGATTCGAAAGTGAATGGGATCGTTTGAATGGGTTTTTTGCGTAATAGAAACGTGTTGTGGCCATTGACGGGTAAAACCCATTGAGTTAAGAGGTTATGTTTATACATACACATACATACAATCGCGCCTGAACTCCCAAATGGGCTAGGCAAAGCACACTAGACAAAAACTATGATTGAAACTATTTCACACTTCGCAAAGCCACTTCTAGCATAATTTTAGGTTTGAAAACAGATTGAAGATGTAGTATGACAGGAGGAGGAGTTAGGTGATAGGTAGCTAACTTAACCTGTCGCCTAAAGCATTCCTTAACCTATTTCCATAGTCGCTTCTTACGACATCCACGGAAGAAATGGGGAGGTGCTATTCTATGCCGACACCACGCAGGTCTAAGATACTCACTTTACTAATGTAAATTCTTTCATTAAAAATAGATAATCTTCAACCACTCGCACTATTCAATAATTAGATCTGTAGCAACTCCGGCGCAGGCTGTCGCGGCGCATGCGGCGCGCATCGATCACTATCGCCGGTTTCCGTAAAAAGGCAATAATTAAGGCTATCAATCAACGGTCTGTCGACGGCTATAGGCTTCTAATTATGAAATTTTAAGGAAAAACTAAGACTGGTATAGTACAGGGTTCCGTATAAAATCTGCTTTTGTACCCGATGCTAAAGAGTTGTTATGAGATTGAATTGTGCGTTTATATGCATACCCATACAGGGTGGCCGGAAATTGACAGTGTTCAGGAATTTTACGCGTCTGAAAACCCCTGTAAAGTTTTTTTCCTGGAATTTTTATGTACAAGTTTGATAATAAAATCTGAAAATATTGCCCAGTCTTTTGAACTCTTTTGGACTCCGGCTTTTGGTCAACCGCGTAGCATCACAATGCCAAACAATTTCACGTCGTGTCGAATAATGGGACTTGCGTACGGGACGTAAGGTAGGTGAAACACAGGGTGCAATGATCTCAAATGCGGTGAAACATTTGTCTCTCACAAGGTCAATTATGAAAATTTTCAGGAAATAGTTTTCAGGGATTTTTTCTAACTTAATAGGGATAATTTCATTGTCGCCTATTAGCATAGATACGCTTGAGTAGATTTAGGTAAAACTATTTATCCTTTGTCACCTCTTACGACATCCACGGAGGAAATGGAGAGGTGTTAGTCTAAGCCCGACACCACACGGGTATTAACAATACATGACAGGCAAAGGTTTTCTTCGCTACCTAAGAAACCCCGCGTTCCGTCCATAAAATTTAGTCGTCAAACGCTCCTTAGAGCTGTTGCGTAAAACTGGTGTAATTGGGCCCTAACCGGGGAACTCATGAATACCGATTCAAGCAGTCAGTTTTAATTATAAATTACGTACTAAAGTAGTGCAAAATGTTTATTAGATAGGTACTAAGTACCTACGTGGGAGTATCACATAAAACTCGTATGAAAATAATTTTTAGTTGAGTACCTCGACGTTTCGATGACCGTGGTCACGAGTAGATCATGTAGGAGTAGGAGTCTACGTAATCACGGTCAATGTGACGCGGCCGAAACGTCGAGGTAATAAAATAGTTTGCTTACGTGATTCAGTCCCGCGTAGTGATAGAGAATCACTGAATGTATGTATACTAATATTATAAAGCGGAAGAGTTTGTTTGTTTGAACGCGCTAATCTCAGGAACTACTGGTTCGAACTGAAAAATTATTTTAGTGTTGGATAGAACATTTTATCAAAGAAGGCTATTTATAGGCTATATAACATCACGCTCACGCTCATGCTGCGAACAATAGGACTAAAGAAACTGCAAAATGTGGAAAAACGGGGAAATTTACCCAAAGTCATTATTCCACGCGGAGGGAGTCAACTCTTGTATCGAAAATGAAATTTTTGTTGGTTAGGTTTTTAGCAGATAGCTGCGTCCCGACTTACATAAGTAAAACTTTTTTTTAACAAATTTGTGTCATATATTTTATATTAGGCTAGTCTGTGGTAAGAGGAGTATCGTCAGAATAAAGATGGCTACCGTAATGGATTGTTTTATTTATGAACTGAGTTCCTTATCTTCATCATAAATACAGTAATCATACAATACATGGTGTCAGGTGTGCGTGGTCGCAAGCAGTTTATAGTAAACAATAAAACAAATACCTGTGTGGACAGAAAATGGATGAAAAAGTGAAGATAATAGCGGGCATTAAGCCGCCCACCAGTTGCAGAATCGAGGATGCAATCTCTTGGAAAAAATATAAACAGATGTTCAAAATATATCTAGAAGCTTCGGGCTTAATAGAGGAAAGTGACCAAAGAAAAATTGCAATCTTTTTAACCAGTGCAGGCGAAGACATCTTGGATATTTACAACAACTTAGGAGAAGTGGAAACGTGGGACGGCTTAATCACAGAGTTTGACAAACATTTTGGCACGAGAAGCAGCACAGTAGCCAATAGCTACAAATTTTTTAACATGAGACAAGATGAAGGTGAGAGTGTGGATCATTTTATGATAAGGTTAAGATGCTCTGCTAAACTCTGTGAGTTTAAAGAAGAAGACAGATTAATTAGAGACATGCTTGTCATAGGCATTAAGGACCTCGCTATCAAAGAGCGACTCTTAAGAGAGCAGGACCTAAAATTGGCAGAGGCCATAAATATCTGCAGAATAGCGGAAAACAGTAAGATACAGATGAAAGAAATAGATGATAAAAAGACAGAAGTAAATGTAGTTAAAGAAAATACTAGTGTACAAAGAAGTAGGTTTGACAGAAAACTAATTGACTGCAAGAGATGTGGGAAAAAACATGAACCAAGAAGTTGTCCGGCATATGGAAGAAGGTGCTCTGTATGCAACATATATAACCACTATGCGTTAATGTGTAGATTTAACAAAACAAGAGACTCAAGAAATGATGAGCGGTCTAAAAAAGGAAATCCTGTGAGCCAGAAGGTAGATGGAGTGGCTGAGTATGAGTATGGCAGTGACTGTAGCTCTGAAGAGTTTGTCGTGGATTCAGTAAGTAGTTTTGGCAAATTACAGTGGTTAGAAACTATATGTATAGAGGGGAGTGATGTAAAGTTTAAATTAGACACGGGTGCTGATTGCAATACCTTGCCATTAAAATTATTTAATAAGATAACTAGCGGTAATGTCAAACTTAGTGGGTCCACAGTGCTGGTAGTTTATAATGGCCAAGAGGTGAAAACAGTTGGAAGCGTTGAACTAAAATGTATGATTAGAGGTGAAAATAGAAATGTACGGTTTTGTATAGTAGATCTGCCAATACAGCCTATTTTAGGCTTAAGTGAGTGTGTTAGATTCAATTTAATTAAAAGAGTTGATTTGATAACCAGCGGCGAAGAAAAAACTAGGTTTGTACTAAGTAATCAAGATGTTTTCACAGGGTTAGGTAACATTGGCAAATATACTATAAAGTTAAAAGAAAATGCCGAGCCTGTTGTAAAACCGATTAGAAGAGTGCCACAGACTATTAAAGAACGTCTTAAAGAAACTTTGTGTAACTATGAAAAAAGAGGCATAATTGAAAAAGTTGAAGGACCAACATTGTGGTGTAATAATCTTGTAATAGTAGAAAAGCCAAACAAATCTCTAAGGTTATGTTTAGACCCCAAAGAGTTAAATAAAGCCATTTTGAGAGAAAATTTTCAAATTCCTTCACCTGAAGAAATATATAATTCACTTGCAGGTAAAAGTGTCTTCACAGTACTAGACCTGAAGGATGGGTTTTTTCAAGTGACGTTGGATGATGAACAAAAGCTGTGTACATTTGGGACCCCGTTTGGTCGGTACTGTTTCAAAAGAATGCCATTTGGGATTTCTTCAGCTCCAGAGGTAATGCAAAGAATTAATACAGCTATATTTGGTGATATACTTGGGGTAAATGTATATTTTGATGATTTAATTATTGCTGGTGATAGTGATTCAGATCATGATCAAATCTTAAGAAAAGTAGTTGACAGGGCAAGACAGTTTGATGTTAAGTTTAACAAAGATAAAGTTCAGTATAAGAAAGATTTTGTAAAGTATGTAGGTTTGTTAGTGTCAAAATCTGGAGTCAAACCTGATCCGGAGCATGTTAAGGCCATTGTAAATTTAGAAGAGCCAAAAAATGTAAAAGAACTTCAAAAATTCCTGGGCATGTGTAATTATCTAAGTAAGTTTGTACCACAATATACGAAAACAAGTGAAACTCTAAGAGACCTGTTAAAAAAAGATGTTATTTGGGAATGGGGTAGTGCGCAAAAACATGCATTCAAAGAGATGAAACTTAAAATAAGTAGTGCACCAACTTTAGCTATTTTAGAAAATGATGGAGTGCTGACTTTACAAAGTGATAGCTCTAAGAGCGGTATGGGAGCTTGTTTGCTACAAAAAGGTAAACCAATATCATTTTACTCCAGGTGTTACACGGAATGCCAACAGAGGTGGGCTCCTATAGAAAAAGAACTTTTTGCAATTTTTTTAGCAATGGAAAAATATCATCAGTTTGTATATGGACGTAGAATAATAGTTGAAACAGACCATAAACCTTTTAGTGGCAATTATGAACAAAGATATAAATAAAATCTCAGCTAGGTTGCAAAGGATGGTTTTGAAACTTCTAAAGTATGACTTTGAAATAAGATATATACCTGGGTCTCACATGTACATAGCTGATTACTTGTCTAGACATTTTAATGTAACAAATGGGCAGGTGGAACCAACATTAAGAGAGTTAGTTCATTGTATAGATTCAGAAATAGTTTATGGGCTAGAAAATGATTTGCAAATATCAGAAAATAAATTGAACGAATTACAAAGGGAAACACAAAAGGATGGTAATCTACAACAAATAATAATATGGTATAATTCAAAATGGCCAAAAAATGATAGAAATATATATGGAAAAGAGTTGAAAAAATTGTACAAGTTAAAAAATAGCTTACTGGTGAAAGATGATATTGTATATTTTGAAAATAAAGTACTTGTGCCAAGAGAGTTGAGAAAAGAAATGCTAAATATAGTACATGGAGGTCATGCAGGGGTTGTAAAATGTAAAAAACGTGCAAGAAAAGTGTTGTATTGGCCAGGAATGTCTAGAGATATAGAGGAACATGTTTTGCAATGTAAAATGTGTGAAAAATATAGAGTGTCTAATTGTAAACAGCCTTTAATGTCACATGAGATTTCTGAGCTACCATTTAATAAAATAGGGATTGATATAGCTCATTTTGCAGGAGAAGACTATTTAATTGTTGTAGATTATTTTTCAAAGTGGATTGAAGTGGAAATGTTACATAACAAAACGGCTCAGAACATCACAAGTATATTAACAAAGATATTTAGTACACATGGAATTCCAAGGTATATTGTTAGTGACAATATGCCATTTGGTAGTTTGGAATTTATAAAATTTGCTATTCAAAATGATATAGAGCTAATAAAGTCCAGCCCACATTATGCCCAGTCTAATGGTATGGTGGAAAAAGCGTGTGGTATTGTAAAAAACATGTTGAAAAAATGTAAAGAAAGTGGTAGCAATTTTGAAATGGCAATGTTACATTATAGAACAAGTCCAGTAGCAAATTTGGATTATAGTCCTTCTGAATTGTTAATGAGTAGAGTATTAAGAACAAAACTACCAAGCACAAGGCAAGTGTTGAAGCCAAAGTTATGTGAAAATGTAAAGGAACAAATGGCAATCAATAATGAAAAATCTAGGTTCAATTATAATAAAAATGCGAAACAAAAACAATCATTTGAAAAGGGTCAAGAAGCAGTGATTCAGAATATACCAAATAAAAACTGGATCCCTGGGAAAATAATAGAAAAAGCTAAAGAACCTAGATCTTTCATTGTTAAAAATGATAAAGGTAACTTAGTAAGAAGGAATGAAAGGCATATCAGGCCTAGTAGAAATAAGTTTAATGTGAAAGAGGAAGTTGCGTGGGAAACACCAGTGTCTCAATCGGTTTGTAATCCAGAAGAGCATCATCCCATTAGGGGAGATAGTCAGTCGGTTGTAGTCAGTTCAAATAATGTGTTAGCACCTAGCAGATGTAGCCCAACGGGTGAACTGCTTGAGACACCGGTAACTACAAGGACTGGTCGGGTGATTAAGAGGCCAGCCTATTTAGATGATTTTGATTTAAGTTAAATATAAACTAGATTGTGAATATGATTAAGAAACTTAAGCGGGGGATGTGTCATATATATTAGGCTAGTCTGTGGTAAGAGGAGTATCGTCAGAATAAAGATGGCTACCGTAATGGATTGTTTTATTTATGAACTGAGTTCCTTATCTTCATCATAAATACAGTAATCATACAATACATACGGACTCGTGGTGGATCTTGATGATTTTTAGATTTTGTTATTTTTAAAGCCACAGCAGTGTTTACAAATATAATGCTCTTAAAATTAATTACAACTACCGAGTTCTTTTTTTGTTTTTTTTTTCCTTTTACGTAAAACTTACAGATGTAAGGCTGGCCTTACAAAGTATAGTCAAGAAGGATATACGTCAAAATCATTGTAATTGATGGACCAAAACCAAACACTTCCTCCCAAACTGGTTAAAACCAGTTCGATAGGAAGTGAGCCAATATCCTCTGGACTTGTTTACAAGTAATTGGTAGCTCTAGTAATGAGATATCAATTTTACCAAGCAAGTATGTAATGCGGAGTGAAACGGGTTGACCGGATCCGGAATACAAGTCTATTTTTTACATACAATCACGAACAGGGATTGTTGAGCCACTTGCCACTGTTCGCAATTTAGACGTGTGAACAAATGAACGATGTGGTTTGGCGTGTGGTGCCGGGTTAGAAGCACCTCCCCCTTTCTTCCCGTGGGTGTCGTAAGAGTCGACTCTGGGAAAGGGTTAGTGTATTGTGAGCGATCGGCTAGCAACCTGTCACTGCAATATCGCGTTTAACCATCTGGTTACTCTAAAATTGCTAAGCGTGGCAATGGATTTATGAATTCATGTGCTCCGCCTAACCTTCTTGGGAATACAGGCGTGAGAATACGTATGTACTTACTATGCATTGGTCAATGCGATTTTCTTTGTACAATAAAGAGCTTTTACTTAGATGAGTCGAAGAGTCTACAAAAGTTTCAGTGCCAACTAGAAGCTCAGTTTAAAACAAAGACATGACCCTTTGCCAACCTCCGCAGCACAGTGCAACCTTCGCACTATCACAATATCGCCCCGTATCATGCATCTAACAATGACCCACTAAGGATAATGTATGACTGTAACATAGTGATTAATGCACGAGTGGGCCGATAGGTAAGGTGCCCTAAGCTGTTATTAGGTTACATATACTTTACCTGTGATTAGAGACTGGTACGGACAGCTGCAGAGAAAAGTAACCCACATACATACATATGCTCACGCCTGTATTCCCAAGAGGGGTAGGCAGAGCATATGAATTAAAAAATCCAGTGCCACGTTTAGCAATTTCAGGGTAACCAGATGGTTAAACGTGATATTGCAGTAACAGGTTGCTAGCCCATCGCCCACAACACACTAACCCTTTCCCAGAGTCGACTCTTACGACACCCACGGGAAGAAAGGGGGAGGTGCTATTCTAATCCGGCACCACACTGGTAAAAGTAACCCCTTAGTAATAAAACATTGTATTTCCAGGGGGCTAATTTTCTCTGCAGCTGACTGTACCAGTCGGTTAGACCCAAAATAGGACCATTTCACATCTAAGGATTTTTTTTATTGTAAAGGGAAACATAGGTACAGAAATAATACAAAAGTACAGTCCATAAAGTCAGCATACAAGCCAAAACATCGAAATGGTACAAAATCCGATCAGTTTTTTTTAAAATCGTTACTTTGAAGGAAGCGATGCTGTAGCGATGCTGGCGCGACACAGACCACACTTGTCACTGTCTAACTAGAAACGTCAGAAAGTGACGGGTAGTCTGTCCCGCGCGCGAAATGCGGCGAAAAACATAAGGCCCTGCACAGACGACAGACTATCCGCGACGGACTTTTTAGTCTGGGAAAATAGAACCTATGGAATTATATATGCAGTAACGCACACGACGTGCAAAAAGTCCGGCGTATAATGCACACAATCCACGCAGACTTTTTGTGCGCCGCAGACTCGATCGCACAAAACGTGTCGTCTTCGCTGCCCCTAAGATGTGATACTATTTATTGCACGTTTACGAACTGCACTACGAAACGTCGCCTTAACCATTATCTCAATACTAACATTCCCTGTACACTTTTATTATCATTACCCACTGACACCTGTCAATTGTGACAGTTGGCATTGAACGGGCGACGGTGATTGGCTGCCTCGAATGCGTGTCTAGCCAATGGCGGCGCGTAAATCAAATGTGACCTGGATATAGCCTATAAAATTAAAGTGTTGTTTTTATATACCTTGCTAATGTTCTGTAGAATAGAACGTGTTGAAAATCAGGTTCAAAAGTTAGTTGTTGATATGTTGCATGTAGATATATCTAAACTAAGGTCAGATCATAAAATTGTTGGCTAAATCTCTCGCCTTTAGTTTTGCGTTTTGATCTTTCTTCAATCATCACCTTTATACGATCACGCCGTTCCCAAATAGAGGCAGAGCATGTGAATAGTTACACAGACAAAATCGTATTTTTACTATTTCACGTTTCGTAGTATAATGGTTGTGAAGTTTTGACTCTCAAAGAAGATTGACCTTTCTTTAGAACATCGCCGATCTGGTCGATTGACATACGTTCTTCGAGGGCATCAGGGCACACACTTCCCTGGTAGATTTGTTTACACACCCTTGCTTCATTCATTTTCTCCACGTGCCCAAACCAACGCAACATGCCTTTCTCTGTCCTTGTTATAATACTCTCTTTCAGACCACACTTCTGTTTAATCATGCTATTACCCACCCTGTCAGTAAGTTGAATACCTCTAATGCTTCCAAATATCTCTCTATACTAATAATTTATTAACTACAGACAACCTCCAAATATACTAATTGATTGTACTTACAATTTGTTTGAGTTGGCTGTTCCTCAAACCATTGCGGTGAGGTTTTTCTCGTAATTATACTTAAAGATAACGAGTTTATGTGGTGAGAAAAACGAGCTTACAACTTTTTACTGCGTTGTAATTATGCTGGTCCGTGCCTACTCTTCCGTTTAAGTGTGTGATTAAATAACCTAACCAACAAAAAAATCATTTTCGATACAAGCTTTTTTGCCAACTGTACTGCATTGTCACCCTTGAATAAATTCATCAGATTTGAAATCAATCAGACCAACCGTTGAGAGTTCCCTCCATCGGAGACGGTCCCGGCTGGGCCACCAGAATTCCACTACTTACCGGAATATTGTATTGTCATCCAAGTTTCAGCTCAATCGGTCTATTGGAAGTGGTTTAAATCTTCCTTACAAGATTTGCAAACATACAAACATACATACATACAAAAGTGAAGTTAATTAAAGCTTGTAAAAAGGTAAATACCAGTTAAGTATCTCAATAAGGGCTGGCAAATCACCAGTCACACCCTCTTTTATTGCCTGTGTCCATGGACTATGCATCAAGCCCGTACCACGTACGGTTAGGCCGTGGTCGCCTTCACCCGCCGCCCACGGCCGACAACGGCCCGCCGCGCCGCCCGCAGCGTCTGAATGGTATGTTCGGGAATGCTCGGGAGTGGTCGTTTTCGCCCGCCGCGTGCGGCGTTCCGTTTACCTACTATTATTCAGACGCCGCGGGCGGCGGGCCGCTGTCGGCCGCGGGCGGCGGGTGAAGGC
This sequence comes from Adoxophyes honmai, assembly GCA_005406045.1. Classification (NCBI taxonomy): domain Eukaryota; kingdom Metazoa; phylum Arthropoda; class Insecta; order Lepidoptera; family Tortricidae; genus Adoxophyes; species Adoxophyes honmai. The sequence continues at coordinate 68,092 of BHDV01025254.1, forward strand.
GACCACGGCCTTACTGTTTTGTGCGTACGCTCATGTGGTCCACACATACAAACATCACGCATGTTTCTACCTCTTCCATCTGATTTTAAATCTAAAATTACTAGTGGCTGTGAAGCGTGAAATAATCATGATTTGGCTATGTCATGTTTCGTGTGCTCTGCCTATCACGTTGGGAACACAGGCGCGATTGTACAGACCGCCTGGTTAGGATTCACTGGGCATAATAATATACAGAGTGTCTCTCGGTTTTTAATTAAAGGACAATTTAAACTAATGATCATAGTGCACTACCTGCCACTCCCAATGTCCAATCTACGTATATCTAATAATCTAAGTTGGCACATGACAGGACGTTAATATAATAATTAAGTATATGTAATTTCCCTATCTCTAGGCTACTCCGTTTGTAGACTGAATATTTGGAATGGCTTAAAACTATTTAGCTACTTTAAAACCCGATAGAATGGTCGTTAGTGCGAGGTATCCCATTTATTGAGGGTCTATGTCGTGGAGCGATTAACCTACCAGAGCTGTCTATCACTTTCCACATTAAACTGATAGAAAGAGAGGGTATCATGGCCAGAATGTTTATGATTGCATATTACGTTAATATAAATAAACACCATAGTACTTATTAGTAGGGATAGTAGTTTATTGAATATTGAATAACATAAAAAACAGACCTGTAAATCTTTAAAATAGCGACATCGATGTTCTAAAATGTACAACCGGTTCATTAAAAAAATGGAGACAGTCGAGCGAAACTATAAAATATAATACTCATGAATGAAATGGAAATATTTTGCGTTACAAAATATTCGCATGATTTTAAGCTCGTCACAGACTACGCATATACCTACGACAGTATTTTTTATCTGCGTATAAATGTCATCTTTCTATATGTCGGTGCCAACAGATACCTGAGGGTAAGTCTGCGCTGTCTGTGTTAGCTTATTGAATTGTATAGAGAGCGACATTGACACATAATTATCTGTTCAGTAACAGATATCCTACCGTATCTGCTTAGTGTGTGACACGCTTTATAGTCGATATTTTTTCGGAGAAAAAATAGGAGTCGTTTTGGGAACGCAAATCTATCAGCTAAATCTACCAGTAACCGCTCTGGTTGGTTCAATGCCCTAAGGTGTCTTCAGACTAAACACGTATAAGGTGCGAAGGAAATTAGCTTCCGCCGCAGCCAAAACGGGAGGGCGGCACTAGTGTTAATTGGCTTGTTTTTGTTGCGCGGGAGTGTGGGAAATTGCAATTTTTGTCTTCTGATTTGGTTAAGTTACCTATGCGAGTAAATAAAATTTCGAGGCAATTTGTTAAAAATAAAAAACAAAGAATTCAAAACTTTATTTATGCAAATAGGCTCTTAACCCCTCGCATGCGGGAAATGAAAAATATAATGCATTCGAACCTCTTCTGTTTCAATGTTTCAATATCTACAAATTATGGTGATTAAAATAAAAATAAAAAAAAGATATCCTTAAAATGGAGCAGATCTGCTCCGTAGCATACGAGAGGTTAAGAGCACTTTTAGTCGTCATTTTCGAGTCTACCTCCGCTTCGATAAGACCATCATTGCCAAGAAGAATGCGCCGAAAGAAACGTGATAGCCTCCTAACGCCCAAAGGCCTTTTAAAAGGCCTTCGAGTGAGTAGTGGTACCGGCCCAAGCTTTAAGTTACTTTCAACTAATAGACGCCCAAAGGCCTTTAAAAAGGACTACATTTTAAATCTGTCATAGAATTTCAAATTTACCGCGTAATGATTTGAAATGTGTTCTGAACGAATATGTCAAATTTGAAGTTGTCAACGAATACAAACCTATGGCCTAGAATCTGTTAGTTTTGGCATAACATCCAAAAAAATGGCCTGACGTCGAACAAGTGTTGAGTGAATCAATGTTTTTCGATGCTATCTTCGCAAATACTGTGGGTATTTTTATTGCAAATGATGCCTAAAATGTCTATCTATGTAAAATCATACATGTCGCATATCCAGTCACGCCATCTCGCGGCTGAAGTTTGAACTACGCATTCGGTGTTGAGTCTACGTGATTTTTCTACAAACTAATGGAGTTATAGCGCCATCTATCGGTTTACGGCTGTACTTGTCAGTGTTGATTGTTACTGCGAGTTAGTAGCGCCATCTAGCTACTTTCAATGTAATTAGCAATGCGATGCAGACAGCTTGGGTGAAGTCAAGACATTGTTGATAAGAGGGACTGACAATTACCCTCAATGAAGAAACGTAACGGCTGAGAGTTATCTACCCTCAGTAGCGCCGGAATATCATACGGGGATGTGTGACGTATCAAGATGATCGTGTTGTGGAACGTTAAACGTTAAACGGAACGTCAAATCTTAACAGATTTGGATGTTTTCGGAATGAGGCTGGCAACACAGGTTTTGTTGAGGAAAACCAACATGTAGTGTTGGCAATACCAACTACCTGCTTTTCACTTCAAAAAGCGGTACGAGTAACGGTCGAGGAGGACTTCTAGTTGGAATGCTGATCTGTGCGGTTGTGCCCCTTATTCCAAATTCATCACGTTCTGTTTGCGTCTTGTAGTCCGATCTAATTTCTATTGCTTGTGATTATTGTATTCTCTTTAAATTAGTTTGATTAAAACGTGAGTGTACTAAATTGACTTTTCATTCCAACTAAGTCATGGATGAGTGTCATGGTTAACGAAGAATCGATCTCCTGCATCGCCGCTCGACATTGACACACGCCTTATCATCTTCATCATCTCTCTCTTCATCTCCGACATACATATTTTCAACCTTCCTGCTTTATTTATTTTAATACAATGCTGGTTATTTGGAAGACCTATTAGAAGGTATACGGGCGGTTACATACTTTTGGATTTTAAAAGGTATACTGGTTTTTATCACTACTTTGTCCCCGTTTTCAGTAAGAAGGACTATAAATATGCATGCTTATTGAAATTAAACGGATAACTCATGCCAAATGAACCTTCTTCATATTAATGAGAAATATTGTAAGTGAAATATTGTGATTTGCTAAAAAAGTCGATTTTTCTGTAGCCTGTTTTTTTGTTATTGTATGGTTGTTTGTGTTTCGCATCAAATTTAACTCTCAGTAAAACATAAAATAAATAGGAAAAATGAATAAAAATAATAATTACTAAGTAAACGAACCAAACCTTTTAAAAGGCCTATGGGCTGATACCCCATTTTCATAGGAATTTTCAACAATATTAATTATGATGCCTAATTTCTTACTTGTTTTCAGTTGAAAAAATACTTGATTTGACTTATATGATTGAACACATCAGTGTTCTCGTTAATTGATATAAATCATTACAAAAATGTAGCTTTCGAGGCAAATATCACAATTGCAAATGGTAATGGAAGATAATAAAAAAAAAATTTTAACTGTAAAAAACAAACAGGTTATTTTTTACATGATATTGTTAACCTACGTTTTAATATCATAAAAGTACAATAGATTGGTACTCTAAGTGGTCTTGTAGCACTAAAAATACAGGTTTTAAATAATTCTTATTTTGAGAGACTGCGACCCGTAGACCTATAAAAAGGTCTTTAAATTTTGGTGTTTTATTAACCTCCTGGCCTTCTACTCATGCCTCTAATGCTGCAAAAAAAATCCCACGCTCATACGATAATCCTAAGCCATATTTTTGTACGTGGAAAGTCCTGGGCCGGCACCATGTAAACCTAAAAAAAGGAGCCCTATGGTGTGTCGGCTTTAGAATAACACGTCTCTATTTCCTCCGTGGATGTTGTAAGAAGCGACTTAAGTAATGGGTTTGGTATGTTTTAGGGAACAATTACTATATTAAGTGTACCTCTGTCGTCTTCGTTTGAACCTAAAATTACGCTGAAAGTGGCTACAAAACGTTTCGTGTGCTCTGCCTACCTTCTCTGAGAATACGTGCGTGATGAATATATGTATGTATGTAATACACATACAGTGGAACGTCGATTATCCGAACTAATTGGGGGACATGGGTGTTCGGAAAACCGGTTTATTCGGATAATCGAACTGTATACGTTTATATACTAATAAAAAACATATTTAATATAAATCTCGTTTATAACTAAGTAAAGTAGGAATAATTATATGTGGACGTTATAAAGTGGACGCGGGTGGTAGCGGGGGAGACGGTTGCGTGCGAGCGAGTGAGAGAGCCGCGTCTGAGCGAGCGAGAACTAGCAGTTCGGTTAAGCGGTCGTTCGGATGATCGACGTTCGGATAATCGACGTTCCACTGTACTATTGAATTCTGTTTGAATTGCGGTCTGCAACCGGTACCAGATAAGTACTAATTAATAGACTTGTTCCCATTTCTAATGAATAGGCAGTGATAGACGTCTGTATGGACCCCGCCCTACAGGCCGACTGGTTACAAGGTTCCACTTCATTCAACTAATTAATTGAGGGACTTACATCGAAATAGATACCGCGAGTTCCTGCATTTGTATGAATACCAAGCGCGTCACTTTTTCTCTACCTACTGTAACGTCACAAGCGCTTTAGCGATGGGAAGTGACAGTGAATGAAACCGATTCAAAGGTGACGTCGCCTTGTTCTAGTTGTCCTGTCTCTAGGCAGTTCTAATCTAAGTAGTACAAAACTAAATTAAATCGCGTCAAAGGAAGAGCATTGCTCTCCCTTTTGGCTCCCTTTTGGCACGCGAAGTACATACACTTGAGTCATCTATTTCGATATAAGTCTGTAAGTCTGTGGGACCACAGACAGGCCACCGGCCACAACTAAGTACAAAACACCGCCACCGGCATATTTCCTGTAGTTTTCATACATTTTATACAGGTCGCCGGAAATTGCCCCTAAATATTTTGACCTGTGGTCGAGTATACATACAAACACGCCTGTATTCCCAAACGCGGTAAGCAGAGCAGACGAAACGTGATTTAGACAAAACCATGATTATGACTATACGACGCTTCGCAGCCACTTCTAGCATATTTTTAGGTTTTAAGTTAATTATATATTTTGTTAATACTTACCTATATTTTTTACATGAATAAACTTTCTGAAAAAACTTTAGGTACAGGGGTTTTCAGACGCGTATACTTGACCACTGGTTAAAATATTTACGGTAAATTTCCGACCACCCTGTATAAGTATTGATTTTTTTACAAAGTACAGTCAGGAAAAAAAAAAGCAATTGTTTTTTTCCGCTAGGTGTTACCTACTTAGTGCTTGAAGCACAGATTATTAAAATTTTATGGAGATCCGTATAAATACACCTTTAACCTTTCTGTCAAGAAGATGCATCGGTCAACCACCTTGTTAATTCAGCGATGTAGACAGACAGACAGAAAACAAGTTATGATTGATGTTCCTATTTTATTAAATTAATTCCGATTTGCACGCCGGGCCGGACGTCTGCGGTGACGGACAGACGGACATTTGTTAAAACATTTATCGAATAAACCGGTAGAGTTTTGATTAAATACTCGTAAATATTTTGTTTCAATTTATTAATAAATGTAAAAACCGGGTTTAGGATAACATCCCTCCATTTCTTCCGTGGATGTAGTAAGGCAACCAAGGATAAATGAGTATGCTTTAATCGACGGACTCTAGCATCCTGTCATTGTTATACCTACCTATTAACTTTCACGTCTTATTTTTGTGCATATTGTGTTTGGGCATACATTTGATACGCATAAAATAAACCAAACCTAACTTTTCTGGCAGTGATTAGGTCTTACGCTAGGTCACATTTCTAACCTAACCTAATTGCCTTTCCAAACAAATGTATTTGTTTTTAATTCGATTTCACAATGGTGAAACCAATTAAGAGGATAGGAGTCGCCCCGCTTCAAACCGCTTCTCCATACAAACGTATTCCCCTGTTTTCTCCGTGAATAATGACATTAGAGCAAAAATTTTTTTTACGTTATATTTGTATCTGTTTTGGCTATGCCCCTACGTTTTGCTTTTATCGATTTTTATTTTTATTTATTTTATTTTTTAATTTTTTTTAGAAAATCGATAAAAGCAAAACATAGGGGCATAGCCAAAACAGATGCAAATATAACGTAAAAAAATTTTTTGCTCTAATGTCATTATTCACGGAGAAAATAGGGGACTACGTTTGTATGGAGAAGGTGGTTTGAAGCGGGGCGACTCCTATCCTCTTAAGCATAGCAAAATATTATTATGACAGGGAAGCATTATGACATGAGCACAATTTAAACCACAAAAATACTGTAAACTTTATTCCTAAACATACATACATTCATATTCTCACGCCTGTATTCCCATGAGGGGCAGGCAGAGCACATGAATTCAATAATCCAGTGCCACGTCTAGCAATTTCAGGGTAACCAGATGGTTAAACGTGATATTGCAGTGACAGGTTGCTAGCCCATCGCCTACAATATACTAACCCTTTCCCAGAGTCGACTCTTACGACACTCACGGGAAGAAAGGGGGAGGTGCTATGCTATTCTAACCCGGCGACACACGGGGACGTTATCCCTAAAGTGTTATGAAAATCGACATTATGACGATAGATTGTTTGCAACTAAACGGGCACCCGGTACGAAGCCCTAGAAAATCATCTAATTAAGTACATAAAACATTTCTTATGCAACATCACGCTATTCAAACATACTTAGATGTCGTCAATTATTTCTCCCATGACAAATGATCGCGCATTGCCACACAGCGCTTCGTCATCCGAATGATCCATAAGATCCACGAGCCATAGATCATCGCGCGCGCAATCGGTAAATGTCATTTGACATGTCAAACGGATCGAGGATTTATCAGTTCTATTCGTTATGGTTTGATCGATGAATTATTTATTCGGAGCGGTGATTAAGTTGCGAGGTTGGTTTGTTATGCTTTTTGAGGTTCTTTTAGCTTTCATACATACGGCACGTTACGGTACGGAGGCAGTTCTCTAGCATATATTTAATTTGTTGTTATGTTGTTTTGTTTGCCCCGTGTGGTGCCGGATTAGAATAGCCTCCCCCTTTCTTCCCGTGGGTGTCGGAAGAGTCGACTCTGGGAAAGGGTTAGTGTATTGTGGGCGACGGGCTAGCAACCTGCCACCGCAATATCACGTTTAACCATCTGGTTACCTTGAAATTGCTAAACGTGGCACTGGATTTTTGAATACATGTGCTCTGCCTACCCCTCTTGGGAATACAGGCGTGAGAATGTATGTATGAATGTTGTTTTATATATTAATTTTTTAGGGTTCCGTACCCAAAGGGTAAAAACGGGACCCTATTACTGAGACTTCGCTGTCTGTCCGTCCGTCCGTCCGTCCGTCCGTCTGTCTGTCACCAGGCTGTATCTCACGAACCGTAAGAGCTAGAGAGTTCAAATTTTCACAGATGATGTACTTCTGTTGCCGCTATAACAACAAATACTAAAATTAAAATAATTATAATAATTAAGGGGGGCTCCCATACAAAAAACGTGTTTTTTTTTGCTCTTTTGGATCTATTTAAATAACTGTAACAGTTAAATACTTAAAATCCTCACAGAATATTTAATTAAATATTTACTTTAAAAGGAAATAATTAAAATAAAATAAAATTGGTATTTAAGGGGGGCTCCCATACAAAAAACATGTTTTTTTGCTATTTTGGATCTATTTAAATAACTGTAACAGGTAAATACTTGAAATGCTCACAGAATATTTGATTAAATATTTACTTTAAAAGGAAATAATTAAAATAAAATAAAATTAGTATTTAAGGGGGGCTTCCATACAAAAAAAGAATTTTTTTGCAGTTTTTTTTTACTGTTTTGGGTCAATTTAAATAATTGTAACAGCTAAATACTTGAAATGCTCACAGAATGTTTAGTTAAATATCCACTTTAAAAATAAATAATTGAATAAAAATAAAATTAGTATTTAAGGGGGGCTCCCATACAAAAATTCTGATTTTTTGCAGTTTTGGTACGGAACCCTTCGTGCGCGAGTCCGACTCGCACTTGGCCGGTTTATTTATATATTCAATGTTTTATTTACTCACTTTAGTTCAAAAATCATGTTTGCCCTGAATGGACGTATGAAATTGTATAAGTAGACGATGCATTAAGTATTAGATAAGTATGTTTAATTTAATTTGTTCTTATGTACTTACATTATTTTCTGTACAAATTCCAAACACTTATAAAGTAAATTATATTATCTATATTACCATTATTACATTAATAAGGAGCATTGAGAGGTTGTAATGTTGTTTTCAGTACAATAACACATTCTATAAGCGATTTTACGTCGTAACGACACACAGGGATAAAGATTCTGACGTTATAGAACATCACTAGTTACGCTCAAACTAGAGATAAACACTGAAAATATAAATAAACAAAGTTTTAATCGCATAAACTATGCTAATATCTTTGATTGCGTATCGCGAGTTGATATGTAATTCGCAGCGTACCACAGGCGACACAGCTATACTAAACGTTATCTTTCCTAACTCTTAAACTGTAGTACAGTATTACCGAACTAAGAATTCCTCTGGACATACCTGCGCAGTTGACGAGTTTTGTGACGCGGGAAACTTCGATCTACCAATGATAAAAAAGATTTTTAACACTCGAATTTTGATTGGTTATTGATGATGTCACAGACAGATGACTCATGACATATGTCCAGGCTGGCGTAACTAGGAACAAAAAACCTTTTCTATGGACTTTGCGTGGCAGATCATTACCATCATACTAAAACAAAACGTCAGTACAGTTTATTACATATTAAACGGTTTTACTTAGCTTACAGTATTACCAAAATAATAATAATGATAAAAGAGACTTTCGCGCACTTAACTCTTGCGTTGTTTTTGGTTATTGATTGATAGATGTCACGTCAACATGACAGCCGCCCGTTTGGTTCGTCATGTTGGTAATGATCAGCCACGCAAACTGATTAAATTAGCTAGGATGGGAGTCCTGACTCTCAAAACGTTCGGCTACTCTCGGATATCGTTCTGTCCCTCTCGGCGCAGACGGTAACAGCCGATCGGAGTTATTTTCTTGGGAAAACTGTACTAAGGTGTGTTAGACTTGCGTGGAAACTTAAGTGTGTCGCTGTATACATGTTAATTTAACGAGTAAAATTGACTCGAGTCTCCCGGTTGGACAGGTAATTGGTTGTGGCTGGAACTTGTCGGGCCGGGTTAAAAAAGCTAGATTCATTTGCATTTTGTCGACAATTTAACATATTAAATGTAAGCTAGATCTATTATCGTATTATACTTTACATATTGTACGCTATATTTTTTTCTAAGATTTTCCGCTAAGTTTCATTTGGCGCGTTCTTCTTGGCAATGATGGTCTTTCCAAAGCGTTGGTCTCACCAAAACAGTCGACGCCTGTTCAGCACTTCAGCAAACGGCCGAGAATGGCCGAGCCAATTGACGTCTTGTTCGCCCTTATTGGGTTGACATAAAGCTTTATCTACCCGCGTTTTGTCGAAAAGGCGTCAACTAGTTTGGTGAGACCCTGAAAGTGCTCTTAGGGCCGATTGTTCAATCACCAGATAAATTTATCTGCCAGTTAACATTATTGCTATCCTTTTTTCGCGTCATATAGAAGAAAAGTGACAGCCAACATTTATCGGACAGATATGTTTTATCTGGTGATTGAAAAATTAGCTCTTAGGAGCCTATTTGCATCATTAAGCCCGTCACAGACTACGCATGTACGATAATATTTTATCTGCGTATAAATGCCATTTTTAGGGTTCCGTAGCCAAATGGCAAAAAAACGGAACCCTTATAGATTCGTCATGTCTGTCTGTCTGTCTGTCCGTCCGTCTGTCTGTCCGTCCGTCCGTATGTCACAGCCGCTTTTTTCCGAAACTATGAGAACTATAATAATGAAACTTGGTGAGTAGATGTGTTCTGTGAACCGCATTAAGATTAAGACACAAAATAAAAAAAAAAAGCAATATTTTTTTAGGGTTCCCCATACATAGAACTGAAACTAAAAAATTTTTTTTCATCAGACCCATACGTGTGGGGTGGAAACCTCAATATTATATATTGAGGTTTCTAACATCATACTTTTCTCAAGTGAATAGTTTGCGCGCCAGACGCTTCCAAAGTTGAAAAAGTTGTGTCCCCCCCCTCTAACTTCTAAAATAAAAGAGTGATAAATCCAAATAAAATATACGATGTACATTACCATAAAAACTATCAACGAAAATTGGTTTGAACAAAATCTACCAAGTAGTTTTTTTTTAATAAATAAAATTAAAATTTATCATTAGTTCGAAAATCTGTCACTAGATGGCGTTGTAATCGGTTTGTACGGAACCCTCAGTGCGTGAGTCCGACTCGCACTTGGCCGGTTTTTCCATATGTCTGCGCTGTGTGTGTTACCTCATTGAATTGTATAGGGAGCGATATTGACAGATGTCTGTTACTGAACAGTAACTGATATCTTACCGTATCTGCTTAATGTGTGATACGCTTTAATGAAATTTTGAGTTTTGAATTTTGAAGTATTTACATCAACAGAGGAACTAGTTGGTTCTTTATAAAATTCTCTATACCTACGGCTCATTTTGTGAACCACACTCATGTAATTTTACTTTTATTTTCACCAGTCGCATGATATCTATCCTGTTCCTAGTATTAGTATGATGTCGGATTTAGAGTAACACCTCTCCATTTCTTCCGTGGGTGGCGTAGAAGTAGGTTAAGGTATATTTTAGGTAACAGGCTAGAAACCTGACACTACCTACCTGCCGACACAAAACCTAAAAAAATATGCTAGTAGAATTGGAAACGAAACGGATTTGGCTATGTAGCGTTTCATGTGCTCTCCCTACCCCATTTGGGAACATAGGCGTGATTGTATGTTGTAATCGAGAGAAAACTTTTGTAATAATCTCACAAATTGTCTCGATTGGGAATCGAACCCGGGAGCTTAACCTTTAAGCTTCACCGTGAAATCTAACCACTGGGCTATCCGGCCATCAAACAATAAGCCCTTAAAAAGTGCGTTGAAGAAAACAAAGCCCAAAGCTTTCAAAATGTTTTGATTACAATCTATCAAAGGTGTAATCTGTTGTGCGGTAGGCAGCGCGGCAAGACTCGGACACAATAGAGGCGGGACGCATTCCACTGGTTCTTGCCCAACGCTGGGACCGGTGGCTGTGTCTGTCAAGTTATGAGATACAGTAGGAAGTGTATGTACCTCATTTTTAATGCCTACGCTCGGCGGCCACCGTAGGGATGTCAATTATGCCGTACGCATAAAACTGGCTCCCGTGTGGTGTCGGGTTAGAGTAGCACCTCCCCATTTCTTCCCGTGGGTGTCGTAAGAGTCGACTCTGGGAAAGGGTTAGTGTATTGTGGGCGATGGGCTAGCAACCTGTCACTGCGATATCATGTTTAACCATCTGGTTACTCTGAAATTGCTAAACGTGGCACTGGATTTTTGAATTCATGTGCTCTGCCTACCCCTCTTGGGAATACAGGCGTGATGTATGTATGTAATAAATAATAGAAATACATATACATACTATATTTATTTGAACGTGTTATGACGAGAGTGATGAATGTGAGTGAAGCGAGAGAAGTACCTACCTATGCCAGAATAGAAGCGAATGGTGCTCTGTTGTCTCTGCCTACCCCGCATGGGATAGGGCGTGATTTTCATGTATGTATGTATGTTAGTCAGCTGCAGAGAAAAATAATGTTTCATTCCGGGGGGGTTATTTTCTCTGCAGCCGTCCGTACATTTTCTTTCGTAGATTTCGTTGAAAGCGACCAAGGAAAAATGTTAAGATTAAGGTGAATTTTAGGCGACATGCTAGCAACCTGTCACTTTTGTACCTGCCAACTCAAAACCTAAAAATATTTTAGAAGTGGTCACGAAACTTAAAATAGTCATCGTTTTGCCTATGTAATGTTTCGTGTGCTCTACCTACCCCATTTGGGAATACAGGCGTGATGTATGTACACTGCATTCATGTCCCGCAGCCTTGCATTCTCTGGCGCGCTGTCATTGGCTGGCGCCGCGCGTGCGCCGCGGAGAGGTCACCGGCGACCAATCACAACAATTCCTTGTACCTAATAGAAAACAGTCGTTTTTCAGTTAATCTCCATACATAATCATTGTTTTCCCAAATGGGGTAGGCAGAGCACATGAAACGCTACGTAGAAAAAACCATGACTATTTTACGCTTCGCTGCACTTCTAGCATAAAAGGTTTAAAATCAGATGGAAGAGAGAATAGTGAAGTTGCTAGTCTGTCGCCTAAAGCACCTAAACCTGTCGCCTTCTACGACATCCAAGAGAGAAATGGAAAGGTATAATTCTATCCTGACACCACGCAGGCTATAGAGAGAAAGTATCTCGTCCAAAATCGATTAAATAAACACAGTCGCATTTATCGATTCTCCCATTGATTAATTGTATTTAATCTTCTACCACTATAATTTCGTAGATCAAAGATCAAGTAAATAGTCGGACCATAGCAAACAGGACGAGCCCCAGACTTACATCGAAATAGATGACTCAAGTGTATGTACTTCGCGTGCCAAAAGGGAGAGCAATGCTCTTCCTTTGACGCGATTTTGTTTAGTTTTGTACCTACTACATACTTCGATCGGTACTTATCCATAAAGGTTTAACTTTCTAGAGACAAGACAACTTGAATTAGGGCCTCCGCTAGTTGACGCGTACGAATGTTCATTGTTCAGCCAGACACGTTTAGTTGCTAAAATACCCGCAACTTAACTAAATACTAGCCTAGTCCGAACTAGGCGTTAGCGCTACCAGTAGATATTATGAACTGTCCGTGAGTGTGTGCACGGAACGGACGTCCGCCGCCGCCACGCGTACTATAGTCCGTCGCGTACTCCCGTGTCACTTAGCGGTGTTCATACTCATACAATTTCTTATAAAGCTAAGCGTCCACTTGTCGGTATCGTACGCATCGGACGTATCGCACGCAACGGATTGTAGTATTCTTTGTATAGAAACTCATACAAGTGCGTCAACCTGTCCGCATCGTATGCATCGCATTTCGCCATACATCTGATTGAATCCGATGCGTCCGATGCGTGCGATGCGGACCTGTGGACGCTTAGCTTTAGGCGGGCGGGCGTACGTGGCGTGTAGTACGCGTCAGCTAGCGTAGGCCCTAATTCAAGTTGTCTTGTCTCTAGGAAGTTAAACCTTTATGGATAAGTACCGATCTAAGTAGTAGGTAGCCCAGCGGTTCGACCTGTGGCCTCTCAAGCAGAGGGTCGTGTGTTCAAACCCCGGGCTCGCACCTCTGAATTTTTCGGAATTTATGTGCGATATCAAATTTGATATTTATCACGAGCTATTCGGTGAAGGAAAACATCGTGAGGAAACCTACACACCTTTGAATCGGTTGGTCGGACTAAAGCGCTCATGTGACGTTACAGTAGGTAGAGGAAAAGTGGCACGCTTGGTTTTCATACAAATGCAGGAACTCGCGGTGTCTATTTCGATGTAAGTCTGTGGCCGAGCCCGTAGATCATGCGCGGCGATTAAGCGCGCGCGCAGGTGCTGGCCACACGCCTGTCTGAGACACTTACGTATGAAGACATACTCATTTTCTGCGAGTTCGTTAGAGATTTGTATTGAAATTGAAAACTTGTTTTACTGTCAACATTATTATTTCAGTAAGTAAGTAAGTAAAAATTTTTTTATTGTACAAAGAGATAAAATACAGATAAGTTCGCAAATAAAAATATAGAGTAGGTACAAAGTCAATAATTTTATTATTTGTCGATGTTTAATTATTTTATTTGATAAAATGAGAAATATGGATCTCATGTTTTTCTATAATCTAAGTTACGAACTAAATAGAATTTCACTTTTTGAACCCCGTCGTTATCCCTATTGTACGGACAGCTGCAGAGAAGAGTAACTTCCCGCCCATACAATGTTTCATTATTAAGGGGTTACCTTTCTCTGCAGCTGGCTGTACATCGATATGTTACAGTTTGAAGGGACATCGAACCGGTGTACCCCTTAAAGCTATAATCTACGTTATGAAGTGACTGCGTCTTCCGAATGAGATAAAATTTAAAACAATGGACCATAATACTTGTTTCTTTATTGAAATCGATAAAGAAATCGGCATCCGGTGTCAACGTACATTCAATTTTATATCTAAATCCATTAGGTACTTATCTTATGATACTTTTGACCTGTCGGGTCACTGTTTTGACCTTTTACTGTAACATAAACATATATAGGTACTATACACGCACGGTTCTTTCCCACAGGGGTAGGCAGAGACGACTTTGTTCTACTTGCTACGATTCTGACTTATTTCGCTTCATCCACATTCATTAATCTCATCATACATACTCGTCGGTTATTTAAAAATTCTCGTATCACTCGCAGGTTGGAGATGCTTTACAAACCCTATAGCATAAGTTGTAATGCCTCATGTGATAGTAATTTTATAGTGGTCACGTGGGCGTTGGCAATAAACTTCGTCAGATTCTTTACCTGAAAAAAATTATAATAATTAAAATCTAGCCAAATTTATTGCCGACCACTATACCAGCTATCTTACTCTCCGCACCGGAATACAACAGAGTGATCACTGCCGCTTAGCGGCAGGATAAGATGATGTAGCGATCCATACGGATCCCTGGATCTTAACTTGAAACATAAGCCAATTCATTGCACTGACACTAGAAGAAAACAAATGAACTTTAATGATAATCGCAATGTACCTACGGTTACGACTTTTGAATTTGTCTTACTGTTCTAGCTAATACAAAGAGATTGAATGTGTAATCTTGGTAAGGTACAGGTCTATGACGACAGTTTAACATAGCAATAAGACTGTCCATGAAACTCTGAAAATTTGAAACTTTTTTATTAACTGATTATTATCATTCACATTTTTAGCTGTTATCACTTCACACGTATTAACTAAAGTAATCTAAACATAATTCTGTTCACGACTGTTTCACCCTGTAGTGAGGGTTAAACGCCTCACACCTTCGCATTAGGTCATGCAGCCTCAAACAAACTTGCAGAGTATCGTGCTCCAATAACATGTGACCCAATTGCGTGCGCGCATATTAGCATAATCGCTGTTGCGAGGACACACAGCCGCAGCGGTCGGAGAGCAATGGTTCGCTAACGTGAATAACTCAACTCCAAATTCAAAGCTTTATTCCGCTCGTTCCCTAAATATAAAAAATTGCTAAATATTAGATTGCCGACAGTACCTGCTTATCAAAAGATCAGATTCCCGGAATGCCAGATTTTCTTTAAACTATGTTCTTTTTAACTATGTTAACTAAGTATGTTCTTTTGTTATACCCGTGTGGTGCCGGGTTAGAATAGCACCTCCCCTTTTCTTCCCGTGGGTGTCGTAAGAGTCGACTCTGGGAAAGGGGTTAGTGTATTGTGGGCGATGGGCTAGCAACCTGTCACTGCAATATCACGTTTAATCATCTGATTACCCTGAAATTGCTAAACGTGGCACTGGATTTTTGAATCCATGTGCTCTGCCTACCCCTCTTGGGAATACAGGCGTGAGGATATGTATGTATGTATGTATGTTCTTTTTTTTATCGAAACAGCCTTTGCGAGCCTGGAGTTTTCATTATCTGGTATTAGAGGAATTCGGTTTTAAATGGAAAATGGTGTATTGAGAACATTGTACTTTACAAAACTGTAATAAAAACGCACCTAGTGTAAAGAAAATCTGGTATTCCGGGAATCTGATATTTTGATGAGCAGGTATGTCGGCAATCTAATATTTTGCAATACTGATATTTAGGGAACGAGCGCTTTATTCACGCATAGAGCTCTCTAGCTTGTTCTTAAGATTTTGAATGAAATGGCACAATAATGACATATTCCTTAGTCGCCTCTTACGATATCCACGGAAGAAATGGAAAATGGAAATATTATTCTAAACCCGACACCACTTGGTTAGTATGTGCAACTAAAAGTGTACTATTATGCCTTTCATCAGTACTAAAAACTATTTTCACTCCAATTTCATCAAAATTGATTATACAACTTGAAAAGATAATAGTTTAGTTCAAACAAAATGTTTCGCACAAGTCATCCGTATGGTGTCGCGTTTAGAATAACACCTCTCCATTTCTTCCTGGGATGTCGTAAGAGGCGACTGAGGACATAGGTTAAGGTATATTTTAGGCGACAGGCTAGCAACTTGTCACTATTGTGCTTGCCACCTTAAAACCTAAAAAAATATATGTTGAAAGAGGCCACAAAACGTGAAATAGTCACTGTTTTGTCTATGTAGCATTCTGTGTGCTCTGCCTACCCCATTTGGAAATACAGGCCTGATTGTATGTATGTATGTCTGTATGTATGTCGAACAAGTTCGCTATCGTTGGCAGCAGTGTGTCGCGCATCGAAATGGCTCGCCGAAGGCTCGGCCCGTAATTTAATTTAAGCGTCTTGTCGCTCTAATATTTATTATGATTTACGTCATGCACATACGCCCACTTGTGGGTACAGTCAGTAGGAACTGCTGGTTTAACATACTTATACATCACTAGGGTAGGCAGAGCATACGAAATATTACATGGACCAAGGAATACACAGTTAGTGAAGTTAAGTTGTACAAAATTACAAATTAGTTGCGAAAAAATGGAATTATTTTTATGCAATTAAATGGTACAATGTTAGAAAAGTACAATGGTAGAGATCAATTTAACCAAAAAACAATAAGATTTGTTCTTGGAATACAATTTTAACGTGAGTGATGATTTTGATAATGCAAGTCTGTAGCGCCCCAGCGCCACATGCGTCGAATAGCTGTACGTCTAGTGTGTTCATTTCGATGGTGCAGTCGTTAACGAATTCGTTTGCGAGTTGACGCGGAATGTATGGAGACTTGTCGACCGTGGCAGTTGTGCAAACGTTCCGCTGGCGGCGCTGTCTCGCTTTCCATACAATTTTGCGATAACTCACAAACGAGTTCGTTAACGACTGCACCATCGAAATGAACACACTAGATGCTCTGAACTAAACGATCCTACATCGCGCTAACGAAGTTTCGACGATCGGTTGCATAAATACAACTTCCAACTTTCTCTCTGTGGACTTCGGTCCCCAGGCACAACACTGCCTGGAGAGAAATCTCTCTATTAGAATCTTTCCCACAAGTCGCATAAGTAATTTTCATTTCTCTGGTTTTATACTTTGAGTAGACTAAATAAATTAACAAACATAACAAATTATTTATAACTTTAGAGTTTAACGTCTTGTGGTGACCAGGTGACGGCAGTGAAGATGGTCCATTGCATGCCTCTTGCAACAATTCGTCTGTACGACATCCACGGAAGAAATGGAGAGGTGTTATTCTAAGCCCGACACTACACGGTAAATTATCTTCCATTGTAACATTTGGCTATATCGTACCGTTACTGTAACAAAACGGTAGTCGAAAGCGTCTAAATTCGATAGGTGACCGTTGGACGCTTACCACCGATACATACATACATACATATCCTCACGCCTGTATTCCCAAGAGGGGTAGGCAGAGCACATGAATTCAAAAATGCAGTGACACGTTCAGCAATTTCAGGGTAACCAGATGGTTAAACGTGATATCGCTGTGACAGGTTGCTAGCCCATCGCCTACAATACACTAACCCTTTCCCAGAGTCGACTCTTACGACACCCACGGGAAGAAAGAGGGAGGTGCTATTCTAACCCGGCATCACACGGGGAACCGATGCTGTTTACAAAATCAAAATCGATATTATTGCAAGATTACTATCACCGTTCCATGACCACATTAATCAGTTAAATAATTACCCCAAACGATGCCGAGGTAAGTCGATTTTCGATTAAGCCTTTCACCACTTGCGATTTGCGTATGTGGTGAGATCATCGTGGCGACGTTAACTGGGCAAAAAGCAAGCGAAATTCCGTATAGTTTTCCATAGAATATTTCGCTGCTATTGCATGTTAAATCTGCACTATAAAATCTGTGCTAGCGTTATGGTTACATTTTGGATATCGATTAGATTAACATATTTTTTGCAGACCTATTTAAGGCATACAATACTGTACTAGGTACATTATTTTGATCTGTCTCGTTGGGTACGACCAGCTTTGCAAATAACCGCAAAAAATGTCTTATTATATTTATCACATCAGAAACCCCTAAATTTATCATTCTTCTCTACTATATTTTGCATGTAATATACAAGTGAACCGTTCTTTTGAATCCCCTTTGTATTAAAAACGCATTGAAATCCATTGCGTAGTTAGAATTATTATTTGTATTAGCGGGAAAGCAAAGGTTTCACTAAGTAGTGGTGATGATGGAACCCTAAAAACTGTCTTGAAAAGCGAAGAATCTTGACAATCTGTAACGTTTTCCACATCAGTCGGTTTATCTTTAATGAGCCGAATGCATAAGAACTTCGAAAACATCTCAATTTAATTAGTTAATGTATTTAATTTAACTGCATTGCAAGTAACTCGCTGCAATTTAGTTGTCGTTCGAGTGATTGACGGACTTGATTTATGTGATCAAAGTAAGATTATTCGCTTAAAAAGAAACTAAAGACGAGATGTTTATGTCGTAATAAATTTTATTAAGATATTCAAGAGCTGGCTTCATTTTAAGAAGGTTCATTAATGAAATCTCAGTTTAAGTGTTCAAAACAAAATTAACAGTAGATTGTCTTCTCTTTAGTTTATTAACAGACTTCAAAAAAGGAGATTAAAAAACGAAACAAAATATTTTCAAATGTTCGACTTTTTCATGGAAAGTTCGCGGGCGTTATCCTTACTTTTAGTTTTAGTTAGTTAGTTTGTTTGTTTGTTTGTTCCGCTTTCACGCCGTAACTACTGAACCGATTGCTTTGAAATTTTGCAGACATAAAGATCGAAGTCCAGATTAAATAATAGGGTACTTTTTATCCCGGAAAAAATTGATGTTCCCGAGGGAAAACAAAAATATAGTTTGCTTGATAGATCCTTATCAATCGATGATAGATCGATATCAATCGATGATCGATCGATAGATGATAGATCGATGGCGCTGTGTGTCGTTTGAAACGAGAAGTTTTCTTATAGTTGTGCTTTATACCGCAATATAACCGAGTTCCACGCGGGCGAAGCGGCGGACGGAAAGCTAGTAGATTTTTATATGTATAGTATAGTGCGTTTCACGTTTCACCATCTGGCTACCCTGAAATTGCTAAACGTGGCACTGGATTTTTGAATTCATGTGCTCTGCCTACACCTCTTGGGAATACAGGAGTGAGAATATGTATGTATGTAGTATAGTGCCTATTCTCACTAATTGTGTTTCTTTGTACAGTAAATAATTTTACTTTTTTGCCTGAAGACTGGCGCCAGTACTGGCTTCGTCTAAACAAAGCTTCACAGGCATGTAATGGTACAGATAAGGAACTAGGTTACGGCGACCCAGTTGAACTTTGTGCACTAGAACAGTCGCGCGTGACAAAAGGATTCCGCTATCAACATCGGCTTGTTGATATCATCGCAGACTTGCGATTGTCTTTAAGAAAAGTCGGATGGGAATGCTCCAAAGATAAAAATCGCGTCTGTATTCCCAAATGGGGTAAGCAGAGCGCACGATACGTCACATAGACAAAACTGTTACTATTCTTGTTTTATAGACATTTTTAGCACAATTTTAAGTTAACAATTAAAAAAACAAAGAGAGAAAAGCATTTACTAACAGAAATTTGACACAGATAAATCATTTTGATGAATTTATCTGAAAATACGTTGTAAGTAAACCATAAATACTTATGTAATAGTAACTTAATAATATGGATGGAGTGAAATTGATCAATTCAGTGCCAAATAGCGGTTAATAATTGAGTTGATAAAGGTAGCAGGTTAGGCCTGTCGCTTAAAACCATAATCTTCTATTGTCCATTGTTGCCTCTTGTGACATGAAATCTGAGTTAGTAACGCATTCACGATCTCCCAGGCTATGGGTAGGTGATCGCCTGTCAACACCAATTCAGTCTAGTGTCTTTCTTTTGGTATAAAAAAACTTGCGACTGCGACCAAAAATCGCATGACTGCATCAAAATCGCGACAGTTGCGCAAGAATGTTTTTTTCCTTTACCGCCCCGTGAGATAGCCCACGCTTAAGTATTTGCAGTACTTTACATTCTTATTACAAACGGCTAAAGTTGACAATGGCAAAATTAATTCGATAAAATGTCTCAATCATTATTGAAAAGGTCTTATTGAAATGGTGTAGAGTCTAAATTATAATGCTGGTAGAAGTGTGGGACAAGATTATAGTCACGGGACAAGTTAGGACAGCAGTAGTATAAATCCATGATAACGACTATTTCAGGCTTCCCAGCCACTTTTAGCATAATTTTAGATATAGTAGATGGAAGAGGTATAACAAGGACAACCTGCCGTCCAAAGCATACCAAAACCTCTTCCTTAGTCGCCTGCAACAATATCCACGGAAGAAATGGAGTGATAATATTCTATCCCGACACCTTACAGGAAGCAGTTCAAAACTTGAGCCATAAAAAATGGAACACTTCAAATTGTATCATACCGTACCATAGAGGATAGAACCTATAGAGAAACAATGTTCGCAACCC
>BHDV01025276.1:0-14091 GCA_005406045.1 Adoxophyes honmai
TTACCCATACAAAGCGCCGCTAAAGAAGTTTTCACTTCAAAAATCATCCATTCCCTATTGGCGCAATCTAAACGTTGACAGGGGAGCTTGGTAGAACACTGTTATTGGAGCATATTTTTGCTAAGGGCATCGTTGGCCAACTTCGCATCGTTGACTCAATGTGTACTACCGGTTCATTGTTGGACACCAACTGTCGTTTTTTTTTGTTCATTATATGGCAGCACTGAACAATCTTTTTATACTGTGCTCACTGTGCTGTGCGCTGTGCTTGTCAGTCTGTTAGGTTTTATTTTATTTTCGGATTTTCGGCAATCGCTTTGTGAATTAGAAAATGCTTTCTATAATTGTTGATAAAGTGAATTAATTTATCGTGATATTATAAACATTAAAACTGAAAGCCACTGTCCTAAAAGGATAAACTTTCCTTGTTGCAAAATGGAAGGCGATGGAGCTGAATCCTCGAACGAGAAATCTTTCTCAGGAATACCCGAAGCCGTATTTGTAGTAAGTGCACACGTAGTAATAGGTGTTAAGAATAAATATACAGTTGATTTAATTTATTTTAATAAAAAGATACACAATAATCTTATAATTCCGAAGATACTCGCGATTACAGAAAGTTTTAGGTTATATGATTTAGTATAGTGTAGATGCACCTGTGAACAAAAATTGATTTTTCACGTTTTTTTGTCAAGATATTGTAGATATCTAAATTGAATCTGTATACTGATTTGAATATCTATATTTCACATATGATGAGATGAATGTTCTTATTTTACTTCAAATATTTTCAGGATAATGTTGACGAATTTATGAGCTTACCTGAGAATTCCGAGGGTGTGGACAAGGTATTACGGAAACTGGACGAGCAACATGGCAAATACAAGTTCATGGAATACACATTAGCTACTAAAAGAAGGAGATTGAGGCAACAAATACCTGACCTAGCCAGATCATTGGAAATGATTGAGAAGCTAAAAACACAGAAAGAAGTCACAGAAACACAGTTCTTACTTAGTGATCAAGTTTTTGTCAAGGTACTGGTCACCCTGCAGTATTTATAAAAGTTGAATACCTGTTATTCAAATGTTACAGATTATTTTGTCAGCTTGTTGAACAATAAATAATTAAATGTACTATTTTGATAAATCTCAATTTTAATAAATTTGGTAAATACTTAATTCAATGCTTGTTTATTAAACTTAAACTTTTAATATTCGCAATCTCATGATAATTTTTACAAATTAAATAAGTTTAAATTCATATTTTAACAAATGTGTGTCCATTACAATTATAATATTGTTGCACAATATTCCCAGGCTCATGTACCACCTACTGAAAAGGTGTTTTTGTGGCTTGGAGCAAATGTTATGCTGGAATATTCATTAGAAGATGCAGAAAAACTACTGTCATCCAATATGGCCACAGCCAAGAAAAACTTAGCTTGTGTAGAACATGACTTAGACTTCTTACGGTAACTATGCACTTTGTTTTGTACCTACTAACATTTTACTCTTCAATATGTTGCCAAGAGTGCACCTTAACCTTAGTCAGTTCTATTGGCATCCATAGAAGAAATGGAGAGGTGTAATTCTATAGCCACTATACTCCGTTTTTTTTGGGTTGAGAAATTTAACGGTCATAATTTGAAATTATCTCTGGAATTCATTAGTAAAACTGGAAAATATTTATGCGAATACACTTAACATTCTTTGTTATAATGTTCTTAAATCAAACATCATCATAATTTGCGCCGATATCTTGGGATTACTCAAAAATGTGTAAGGATTTGACAGTTAAATTTCTCAACCCAAAAAAAACGGAGTATAGGGACCTCTGAGACCATTTACCAATTCAATGTAAATGAATCCCTTAAAATTTTGTTTAAATAAAGCTCAACAAGAGCTGTAATAATTAAGGAAGAAACTTGAAATGTTAAACTAATTTTAATTATCAAATACATATAGTATGTATAGGATGTTGTTGGCTGATTCATAACTTTCCTATTATTTTTTTCAGTGACCAATGGACCACAACAGAAGTAAACATGGCCAGAGTTTACAACTGGGATGTCAAAAAACGCCAAGCTGCTAAAGCCAGCTCTTAACTCATACTAACTAATATAAACATTGCACCTTTGTAAAATAAATCTACTGTTAAATACATTTTCACCAGTATAGTATGTTTTAAGCAATGTTGAACCAAGCTTAACACATTCAGAACCAAATAAATTTGTGAGATATTGGTGCATTATGTACTAGTTATACACTACTCTGTTCTGCGCAGATGTTTTGATTTTAGGCTTGGTCGTGAATGTGTTAAGTATTTTGAAGATAAGAAACATTTTTCATTACAAAATGTAAGCTCAGTGACTAAATTCTTGCAGATTGGTGACATTATAAAATTCAGCAAAAAAAAAAAAGAAATTATTACATTGAGATACAATATTCCTGAAAGAATTTGTTTGTGTTTATAATTTTGTAACATGAGCATGTGTTATATTGAGTTCTAGATACACATACAAGAGTATTCTTAACCACAGTTATGAGCTGGTCTCTTGAAATGAGAAATTCAAGTTTTATTACCATGCATGCAATTTGAAAAAGGTTCTGTTATCTGAGTAACTTTAAATTATTCTAAACCAAGCCTGCTCCTTGTAAATCAATCCCTGGTGCTCTGTTATCAAATTAACTACCTTACTAAAGTTATTGTTTGTAGTATGCTTTTAGTTGATACTTGATAGTTGATCTAATTTATCAGTTATTACTTTATGTAACTAACCTGAGATTGAACAATTACACTGAACACATTGTTTATTTACAATTACAATTACCTATTGAGTTATCTTTACCAAGTATAATCTAATAAATGCTTGCTTTTACACAAGAATGTTGTGTTTTATTTAACTAGACTTTTTCTTGAATTATTAATAAAAATTCAAAATCCAATTTAAAATAACATTTATTACGTGTAACTATTGCTGAAAATGTCCCACCCCTATTTGTTTTTCTTGATTTCGTAAACAATGCTCTTAATGGCTGGCATCTCTTCTTTTAGCTTGTCCTCAGCTGCGGGTTTATCTTCTTCAGATGATGTCAAATACTTGGTAACAAAGTCTACAAAGAAAAAGTGTCATTTGTTATTAAATTAACACAACAAAATAACTATGTTATGTATAAAACAATTAAATACAGAAAATAGTAACACAATTCTCTAAATTAAAAGTATGAATAACCATTGTTCACAGACGGAGTAATATGATCAAAGGTGTAATAAAGTTCTTATCTGTACAATATTTTTACAAGTCTGTATAAAATGATCTTAGAAATTTTCTCTTGCTATGTAATGAAATATCACTGACTAGCCCAGCGGTTCTCAAACTTTTTTGCTGATGGAACCCTTTCCGAAAGCAAAATACTTGACGGAAACCTACAAAAAAACTACAGTCCATGATGGACTGTCCATCCGTCCGCCCGTACGCTGCGCCAAAACGTTTGACCAGAGTGGTGTAGTGAGTGGTGGCGGAACACACTTTGAGTATGGCTGGACTAGCCCTCTATTTATTTACAACATAACGCACACTAACCATTCACTACTTGATTATGTGTAGCAAATTTTATGAATACTTACCATGGTACTGTTGGAGTTGATTAAAATATTCCTCTTTGAGTTGTGTCTTCAGGTACGCGATAATAACTGGCACAAGTCTCCCAGAAGCATGCAACATGTTCTGTGTTTGAATAGTGAAGATGGCCAACACAGCTAGATGCAGAGTCAAAGCTGGGTCCTCACAATTTTCAAGTTCTGCAATCAATTTTTCCCTGTGGTTTGTGATCATCAATCTGAAAAAGAAATTGTTTATAATATAACGCAAATATATAATTCTTGTACTTATTGCATAGCAATTAGAAACTTACTTATCCTTCTTTTTGTCAATCTTTTTCAATATCATACCACACTCTGACAGGCATAGGTCTACAGCTTGGTAAAAGAGTTCTAAGTTCTGTTCAGACAATGTAGCATTCAGTGCTTTGAATGGCTTTGTATATTCCTCAGTCAAGTCATTGATAATTTTATTTCTCTGCTCTGGAGTTGGAACATCCACTTGATTGGCCAGATTGCATTGGTTCGCTGCATATTTGCAGAACTCAGTTAAAACATCACCTCCCAAAGATTTAAGCAGATATTTGATGAACTGCGGTTGCTGGTCAGCAGGGAATGATTTCAGACCCTTCTCATACAGCTTGATATCATTTATCAGAATATTTATCTTGTCCTGTGTGGATGAGTGTGTTTGTTTCCTGCTTTGGCTGGCATCCTGTAGAAGTTTTTCAGCTGTTTCCTTTGCTAAAGCCAATGCAGTTTGATTTAAGCCACTAAAAAAAAATAAGCACTGTTAACATTTTACATAACTGGTATAGGTAATAAAATAACATAATCAGATTGTATAGGACAGCTGAATATAAAAAAAGTGCAAAAAACATATTTTACCCATGCAAAAACTCTGCAATCTGTGGAAGCAAGTCATCAAGACCTTCACTTTCTAAATCATCTTTTATAATTTTCTTAACATCATCAATGCTGACAATTTCTAGTTGTGATGGAATTTTCTTGGTTGTGGGAGCCTCATCAGAGTCTGAATCATGCACAACTTGTTTACCCCTGGGATGCTTCTTGACAGCTTTAGTCTTGGTCTCCCGGCCCTGAGTGCCCCCACCACCTTTGCCTGATGCAGCTTTCCTCCTCCTTTCGTCCCGCCTTTCAGCTTTGTGGTCCACATGACCCTGATGTGTCAATTCATTAGCCTTAGACAGTTGTTTTTCTATATAAAATTGCTGATATTTGCCTGACTTAACCACAGCTTCCACATGGCTCTGTGTCATTGGCATGCAAGATTGTTTTAGAGTATCAATGTAGTGACTGCTAAAAACTGAAAAAAGAATATTATTAAAATCATATCACCAGGGCATATGTATAAATTAGGTGTAGTTAATATGTCATGTCTGTATAGACCCCGGCATTTAATGTAGCAAGATTTTAAGTAGGTACAGTATTACCAAACAAATAATGCTCCACGATGTACCTGCGTATTAGACCAGTTTTGTGGAGCGGGAAACATCACAGTAAGTGACAAGTTGCTAGCCTGTGACCTTAATTTATCTTCTTAGTTGCCTTTTACAATATCCACATAAGCAATGGAGAGGTGTTATTTTAAACCTGACATTATGCTACACATGGATAAAAAACATTACCTGTATTATCAAAGACGAGAGCTGACTTCGCACAATTCTTTAGTAATGCATCCAATATGTTTTCAATGTCAACATCTGATAAAACAGATGGCAGAAGGGATACCACATCCAGATAGCTTTTAGACGCTATGCATTCTTCAAGGGCAACTTCAAGCTGCTGTTTAATCTGCGAGCCAAGGGCACAGCTACTGAGGAATGTGAGCTCTTCATTTGGCAGAGTCCTCTTAACATATCCTTTAGGGTCTGATATACCTAAACGGGACAATGCATCATACTCAAGATAGTTGTTTTGCCTGAAGAAACTTAACACCCAGTCATTTTGTGATTTAGTATAGCAAGATGGCACATAAAGAGCTCCTGTTTGCCGGCCAGTCAGCACACCAGGAGCACTGACCTGGTCAAATAAAGACAGGAATAACCGCTCTGCTACATTGCAGTGGTTGACAATAACCGTAATTGGAGTAGGCTTTAAAAGACCCATTAAAGCTCCTCTGATTTTAGCTTTTGTCCTCATGATATATTCTTCAGTGTAGAATATTCTGGGATCTGAGGAATCTTGCTTTCCAAATATCAGTTTGCCCAAGTTCTTCTCCAGGACACTGTGCAGAAGCAGTTCAGCGGGTAAGTCATACTGCAGCGTCAGCTCGCCCACCGACAACTGCCCCTGGAGCTGCAGCTTCTCATTGATTTCTCTGGCAATCTTTTCCAAATAATATGATGCAATCAGATAACCAGACACCAGCTGAACTTCTTTACCTTTAGTTATTTCAACTATGCTCAAATTTATCTGACTGAGGTCAACATTGAGCTCTTTAGAGAGTTCAACTGTATTGATCCTTCCTCCATGAACATAGAGTTCATCCTTGATTTCCTTCACAAGCTGCTGGGTGGTTAAATATTCCTTGCCATCATTTGTGAAGATGACATCAATTAACTTCAATTCAATTAGCTTAGTTACAATTTCTACACAGTTTCTCTCTGAAAGTCTGTAAAAAGATGCATGCGTGAGTAACTATTGAGAAGTTTATGAGACAATTTCCAAAGTACTAATAATAACAATATGTAGTATTTTAAAAGCTCATGAGGTTTTAAACATCCTACTCATAGCTTGCTCAATGTTTAGTAAAATAAATGTGTAGTATCAGAGTTAAGAGATTCATCACAGGAATAGCCTTTGTTAATATGACGACTAGACTACTGGCCGAATAAAATGGTGAGCCACAAAGTCGGATTTTCTTTTTATTTTCCGACTACTCACAGGGTAAATTTGGTCGTTTGATTTTTTACGGCACCAGTTTCATACTATTTCCATACCATTATACATTAAACTACCGTGAGACTCACACATGTTGAAAACTACCGGATAACTCACGTTAAATAAATCGAGTTTAGCTCGACATGTTTCGGACTAATTCGTAGCCCTTCATCTAGGAGCCACGGCAGCTGCTGCTGCCAAACGCGAACTGAGTCGCGCGCAGAAAGCCGAGGCGCGCAGTTCGCGTTTGGCAGCAGCAGCTGCCGTGGCTCCTAGATGAAGGGCTACGAATTAGTCCGAAACATGTCGAGCTAAACTCGATTTATTTAACGTGAGTTATCCAGTAATTTTCAACATATTTCCATACCACTTCTAATTTAATATTCTGCAACCCCGTACAAAAATCATGCGACAAGAGGAAATAATCGAGGTTTGTACTTTTGAATTCTCAACTGCACTCAGTTGGACAGCTTACAAGTGACGGCATAGTGCTGAATCTTATTATTTTATGCCCTTATATGGTTCTAGATAGGTCACCTGGTGGTTCAGATGACACATATTTTTTACTACATGGGCCAGTAGTCTAGACATATAGAAAGTGAACTTCGTAAACAATTATGATAGGTACTTTACCTTTGAGCCGTAGAGGTCAGCTGAGCCTTCTGAAAATCAGCAGCTAAGCGTTTGATTTCGTCCCAATCCGATGACGGAGCCATGGTTTTCTTCTAAATATACAAATTAAGATATTTTAAGCAAGTCAATCAATTGCTAAGCAGTCCTAAGAGCTACAGTAGTACACAGCTGCGTATTGCCAACGCAAATTGCGTATAGAATAACTAGGAAGTTATTCTCAGACTAGTCTAGTGATTAGCTGAGTATTAATACTGTGTTTAACTACAGAAAGTGGATGTTTATTAAATTATTGTATACCTCAATTTTATTAAAGAACAAGTTTGATTCTGATTCGTAAGTAAATCTTAACCCACCATCCACGTATCCACAGACTATGACTATGACTGACACAGTGACACTGACACGACACTTCAGTGACAGTGACTGACGTGACGTTCTGACGTGACGTTCTGACGTTTAAATCGCTGTCACAATGTCTTTTTACAATTTATTAATTCCTAGCCATGGGTACACAGCCTTTCAGCCGATCATAATGATTTTAGTGCTATCTGCAAAGTTGAAAGTGCAAAGTGCAAGGGTTATTATAAACTGAAGTGTTGTGTAAGTTTTTAAGTAAAAAGTACAAAATAAAATAAGAATTATCAATTATTGAATCATACATTTTTTGCAGATATCCAATATATTCAAATAATTAACAAAAACTTTGCTTACTCGCAACCTTAGCATCTTCATGTATTCTTGTAGTCCTTTGAATACAAATTTAAGTTTAATGCCCTACCTAGCTGGTAGCTGGCAACTTAAATTTATCTGGTGTCGAGTATTCCGGGTGATTTTTTTATTTTCTCTTGGCCAGGAACAAATCAAAAAAGAATACTGTCATGTTTATGTCAAAAGTGTCAAGTCAAGCCACATGTGAGGGCCGTCAGCTGTCGCTACGCTCTGCTCTGCTAGTAAGTGCTAGTGGTTGGCAGTCCGTTCCGCTATCAGCGGAAAGATGTAAAGTTGTGTTGTATATTGCTGAAGGTTTAGTGTGCGAGTGTTTGCGTCGTGAATACTGCGTCTCATAAATTAAACTAAAAGTTTAAATTGAGCTCTATCCAAAGTAACACCTAGAACTATTAATCTTTTATACATTACTACACAGTTCAATTCGTGCAACATTAGTTTCATGTCTCGATAGGCAAGATCAAATTACAGTTTTATTAGAAATAGAAATTGTATTAAATTGATGTTTGAAGCTGTTTACCGGCTCGTGATCGTATGAACCCGTAACAGAGTTTAGAAGATGGATTCAGAGCCGAAAGAAAACTCGGAACTTTTGAATAAAGTACAGGATGTTGAGCTGTTGAACAGTGATTTGCCGAAACCAGAAAGCAATGGTGTTTTGCGTAGCAGCGAGGCGCGCAGCCCCCCCGACGGGGGCGTCAGAGCCTACTTGGTCCTGGTGGGATCGTTCCTAACAAATGGCCTTCTTTTCGGTGTCATAAATTCATGTGGTGTGATGTATGGAGTTCTTGAAAGGCAGACTGGCGAGCAAGGGATAGACGACCCTAAGGGCAAAGCTGGTAAGCGCATTTCTTTTATTTTAGCTTTTCTAACAGAGGTTACTGTACTGTGATGATGCAATTCACTGTTTAAGTTTCATGATAAGTTTGACGACTTATAGGTACATCTTAATTACAATAGTTTAACTCAAATTAAATATTATTAGTTTTCATAGCATGTTATATGAGTATCAAACTTCTAAGAAGTCTCAAGTAGATAGCTACCTAATTAATGTTAGAATAAAACATAATCTAAGTGCTTAATTTTCCTTTGCTTATCAGTGGGACAATTCCACAGGCTGAAGGGAAAAGGAAGGCATAATATTTAATTTTGTTGAAATAAAGTAACCTTCAAAATTAAATGTTCTTGATGTCTGGTTAAATATTTTCGTTTTATATGATTGTTAGGGTGACCGCACCAGTAATGGACATAGAACCAGTAATGGACAATGACTCTTATTTACTACCCACTACAGAAAAGTCATTTGTTTTACAACAATCTATTCACAACTCTATGGTCTTTAAATTATGAATGAAGTGTCTATCACTGGTGCTTGTCAACTTAAACCGTCCATAACTGGTGCCGTCACCCTATTTTAGCCCCCAGGTAAACCAAAGAAACACTCTTGGCAATAAAAAATATACGTACACAACTCACTAATTACTTGAGTCTCTAATTAAAAAGTAGATAAAGCATTGTTTATCTGGGAATAAAATTAGTTTCACATGTTATTGTAGATGTTTTGGTTTAAATAGCCACATAAAATGACAATCAATTTTTTTTGGGTTTATGTTAGTCAGGTACCTATACGTTGTCGGTTTAGTAAGTTAAATCAATGTAAACAATCTTGACGTGTCTTTTTATTTAAACATACACTTTATAAATCGAAATCTTTACATTTTACAATTTTGGTATGAAAAAATCATTTACTTTCATGATTGAATTGTATAGTGTAACGATTTTCATTTTTAGACTGTGTATTTCAATAAAAAGACATGTCAAGATTGTTTATATTGTTTTAACTACCTAAACCGACAACGTATAATTAGCTAATTAGGTTAAGGTTTGTAACATTAATTACTTAACTCAATATGTAAAACTGCTAAAAATGGTCCAAAACCTAAAATAGTCAAAGATTTACTGTCTATGTAACATTTTGTGTGTTCTGCCTGACCTAACAGGCAATGCATTTTTAGCTGTAGGTTAAAATTCACTTTAAAATGTATTAAAACAGATTTTATAAAATGTTAAAGCAATAGAATATGGATAACTTACGTTTGGAATCGAATTTAGCTCTGCATCAGTCGCGCGAACATTGCGGTGGCGCGCAGTGCACGTTTGGCAGCAGCCACCGTGGCTCCTATATGAAGGGCTACATATTATCCCGAAAATTGTCGAGCTAAACACGATTTAAAACGAAATGTTTTCGTAATTTTCAAAATGAGTTTTGAATAGAATTTCTTATTTACCAATTTAAAGTAGTTGTTCGAAATAATGCAGAATATTATCCAGGTGTATTGTCTAAAACGTCGTATTACGTTTTTTCGATTAATCTAGGATTCTGCGTGTTAAAACGATTGGTAGCAGCCCTACTATATTTCATTACTCCCAGTAAAGTAAAGGCATAGACTCGATGAGGCATTGCCGCGGGCGCCGGCGCGACGCGGCGCCCGCGCCGAAGGCCACATGATCGTATCCAATTTCAGTCTATTGAGCTGATGAAAATACTTACTTTCATTGCGACCGATGATTACGCCTAGTATAGCTAAACAATTAGATTCCTTCTGACTTTGCGATGGCTGACTTTGCCATATCGAATTGCTGTTAGGTACACGCGTGACATAATCTAAACCGACCGCAGCGTTGGTAGTAAATGAATAGTATGTAGGTTTATAAATAAATAGTTATGTTAGCAATTGACTCTTACCAGGGTAGCTTAACTGACGAATTTAGGAAGAAGTCATACTCGTATTACCATAATTGCTGAGTACGTTGACACGTTAATTAACGTACCTACCTATGTAGTTTTTTATCGGATCGCTTTAGTGCCAGTGCCAGGCCAGACCACTAAGTTTATGACCAATTTGCTATGAAATCTTTGAAATAAATACTAGGTATTTTCAGGATCCGTATTAAGTAAATAATAATTTCAATTGACGATCATGCGGCCATACGCACCCAAATAGTTTGGGTAATCCGACATTTGCCGTGTTTAGATTGTGTTAAAATCTGTTTATAGTTCCCGACATACTTAGCAAAATTTGTTTTAGGGGGTTTGTGCGCACATTGCATTTACCTGGAAAAAGCGATGCGCGAACTTATCGCCACTACCAAATTCTTGCCGAGATGCCATTATACCTTAAGCAATTCTCTTATTTTTCATGCTACTAGTGTTCCTAGTAAACCGCAGTTATTTTTGACTGGTGACTGATTTACAGATGTAGTGAGAAACTATTTTCCTTCGTAAATTTTCGGTATAGTTTGTATCTATCGTTTTATTACTTAAAACAATTACAATTTTTACTTAAAACTGGATATTTACCATATTATATTATACGGAATGAATTCCCTTTAAAATGGGTACCGAAGCTATTTGAGAGAAAACGATAAATACGAACTTTTCCGAAAATTTACGAAGGAAAATAGTTTCTCACTACATCTGTACCTGATTGATAACATTTTAATACAGTTGTGGTTGTGCTCACAAATATCGCTTCCGGGAAACTGTTTGCGTCAATCGGGCATCAACATCACGCATGTTCAGTTTAGAAATACGCAAAAAGGTATATCTTAATGGTTACAAGCAGTCACCTATCTCGTGTCTGGTGACCCGATTAGATTAGGCACGAGACATTGTGTGGCACTTGGCAACTTAACTCACTCCACAAAATACAAATATAGATATTCCACTCGCATATTACTTCCTTTTTACAGCATTTAGAACGTCACCGTTAACGTCAACCATGATCATTAAATATACGTTGATGTATCTAGCTTATTTAAAAGTAATTTCTACGTCCCTAATAGTCCCTATGTATATTCGTACTAGTAGGTCCGTGAGAATAAAATTGCCGTCAAATCGTACAATGACCTAGGTACTTTTATTAGTTCATAGCAGTGTTAAACTCTTTGAAGTTTCGCGGTTTTTTAATCTTTCAACAATAAATCAAGATAATCTGTTTTAGACATTAACACGAAACATCAATTGGATAGGCACTACGTAGCTGTATAGTTATCGGGATTGAGAGATAATTAATTGTGAAGTATCATGTAGGTACCTAACCTATAGTGATTGAAGTCGTGATATCACTAGAGAGGGTTTTGTTATTGCTATTGTTATCTACTTCCTACCTATTAGCCGTTAATCGTTAGGTACTGCATTTCAAGCACTTAACTAAACTAAAGCACTTCTGTTTTTAGGATTCCTAATCTCGATCTGGCATGAGTCCCTATAGGTATAAGTCTGCCTTTGTGCTTGAATAGTGCTTTTGTGCTTGAACCTGTATTTTTGTGTAATATAGTCGAACCAACTGATTCCTGACCTACCGCAGAACGTTGTCACGATGAAAGTCTTAAAGATTTCCTCTGTCGAGCCACGACTAACGACTCTGTCACTAAGTATGACGGTTACTGTAAATAGGTTCTGTGGTGGGTCAGGATTGTCAGGATAATATTGGTTCGATAGTGCCTACAATAAAGCGTGTTTGATGTAATGTGTTTATTCTGCAGTGTAACGTTGTTCCAGCGCTGGTGGGGTCCCTGGCGATGGGCATCACGTTCCTGCTGTCGCCGCTGTCGGGCGTGCTGACGGCGCTGCTCGGGCTGCGGCTCACAGCCGTGCTCGGCGGCGCCATCGCCACCGCGGGCCTGCTCCTTTCCTCCTTCGTCACTCAACACGTATACGCCCTCTACTTCACCTACGGAGTCGTTTACGGAGCAGGAGCTTCTCTCGCCTACACACCCTCCCTTGCTATCCTCAGCCACTACTTCAAAAAGTATTTGGGTCTCGTCAACGGCATTGTCACCATTGGCAGCTCTGTTTTCACAGTCATTATGACTTCACTAATGGACCATTTGATCAAAAACCACGGATTAGATTGGATGTTCCGAGTTCTCGCCCTGTTCACCTTGGGCATCGCTCTATGTGGATTGTTATTTAAACCCATTCCTTTGATGGTTTTAGAAAAACCTCTAAGAACAGATAACAGCTTCAAGTCTCTTATCAAAACAATTGTAAATGTTCAAATTTGGAAAAATACTAAGTACAGATTTTGGGCTTTATCGATGCCGGTGGCTCTGTTCGGCTATTTCGTACCTTACGTGCACATAAAAGAGTTCGTTATGCAAAACTTCGACGGCTTGGACGAGACACGCGTCAATTTACCGTTACAAACCATAGCATTGACCTCGGGTATAGGGAGATTGACCTTCGGATACCTTGCGGATAAGCCGGGTGTGGACAGAATCCTGATGCAGCAAATATCGTTTTACATCATAGGCACACTGACGATGATTTTGCCTGCTGTTAATACTTACTGGTTGGCGATTGTCATTTCTGCCGGGATGGGAATATGTGACGGCGCATTCATCTCGTTGATAGGACCTATAGCGGTTGACTTGTGCGGCGGGGCTCACGCCGCGCACGCGATCGGCTGCATGCTGGGGCTGGCCGCGCTGCCGCTGTCCATCGGGCCGCCCATCGCCGGCACCCTGCGCGGTCACTCGGGCTCCTACACCTTGCCTTTCGTCCTCGCGGGCATTTCCCCACTAATAGGCGCAACTCTGATGTTCGCCATTCGTCTCCATAATCGTGGTCGAAAAACAGAGCAGGACTCTAATACCAACGGAAGAATATCTCCTTTGCCCAATGAAAACGGTGAGTACACAAAAGCTTAAATATTTTTTTCCTATTTTATGTAAAATCAACTTAAGTGTACACAGGTATAGTGGGCTGAATATGGTATTTCTTTATTCCAGAAAAACAGTCAGCGCTCTCACCCACCATGAATAAAAACGGCGAGCTAACTTCGTTATAACAAGATGAGGTTTGGCTTTAAGTTCCTGTGCTGTAAGTACCACTGCCGAATTGAAACATTTCAGATAATGTAAGTGTTGAAAATCGATGTTAAGGATAATTTAAAGAAAACGATCAATCAGGAAGATTTTACTACTAAATCTAGTAGGAAACAAACCTTAAACAATATGGGTTTAGTATTTGATTTGGGGCTCGTAGTAACAGGCGGTGCTTTAAGACTTTAATGCCGAATACAGACTTTCAGTGTATGTTTTAAGAAGTTTTTAAAGTCTGTCATATATTAGACACTAGCTTTTGCCCGCGGCTTCGCTCGCATTAAGTTCGGAATGACACAGAAGAGATCTCGTAAATTTTTGAATACGCTGCTGTAG
>BHDV01025276.1:16042-43984 GCA_005406045.1 Adoxophyes honmai
TCAGTCAGTCAGTCAGTCAGTCAGTCAGTCAGTCAGTCAGTCAGTCAGTCAGTCAGTCAGTTTCTCCTTTTATATATATAGATAACACGTCACACGTGTACCAATAGGTACAGTTAGTTCATCAATACGTGTTCAGATCCGATCAGTCATAACACTAATAAAGAATCTACCACGCACCTACATATAACTGTAAACTGTTACAAATTTTAATTAATTTTAGACCAAAATTTTTAAATTTAAAGCGCACAGTCGATAATTTAATGAATCCGTGTACCTTACCTTAGACCTGTGACGTCTTTAACCCGCGAAAGTAGTGAAAAATCAGTATTGAGAGACTACTCTTGTTTTGCATCTCTCTAAATACTATACATTTATATTTAGGTATATACAGTTTAGTCATGTATTTAGATACAAAGTGTGCTATAGGGAAACAGGACTACAGATAGCGATGAGTATGCGCGCATCGAGTTGGCCCCACGCGAAGCGATAAAAGTAATATTTAGTTTTGTACCATTATACTGCCCAGCATAACATACATAGCGTAGCTAGCATGGGTGACACCCGGGGCGGATATTGCAGGTGTCATCCCCCCCCCCCCTAGAATTCGATAGAAACGGTTAATATAAAAAATAATTATTATTCATGATTATTTACCGACAGTGTGACGACATGATATTTTTTATCTTATATAATTTTTCATTGACTACTCAAGTTCACAGCCGGGTGTCACCCCTAAGAGGGTGACATCCGGGGCGGGCCGCCCCCCCCTCTAGCTACGCCACTGCTGTCCAGTCACCAGCGTATCTGACAGGACTCTATTGCTAGGGATATAAGGAAGTGTCAGATATTTTTGCGCTCTCCGCCGTGGTAGATACTCGTATTATTGCTGGTGACTGTACCTACAGTGTGGAAAAATATCTGACACATAGGTACTACTGCTCCTAGTAAAAGTGTCGTATTAGATATTTAAGCCGCCTTATTGTGTCAGATATTGGTGCAGGTGACTGTACCACTTATTTTTATACCGAGTTCAAAGTTTCAATATTTTTCATGACTCTGTTTTAATTATTAGGTACGTCTTACTGTTTAATGTTACTAAGTACACGTAAAATTAAAAAAAATGACTATTTTGAGTTTTTTTTGGCATTGAAGTTTGCTGAACTTTGCGTATTTGTTATGTTATGATATTCTAACGTATACAAGAAGCCACTCATACCTAAATTGACAATACCAAGTATAGGCATAGGCAAAGTAGAGGGTCACATATAGTACATAGGTACATAACATAATTCAATAATTTAGTAATTTAATTTATGAATTATGACTGTCGGGTCTTATAAAAGTATATTTTTTACATCTTATATAGATTACACACATGCAGAATTAATTACTTATTATTATTCAGCATAAGGCATCTTATGATTTGGAGTTAGCATTCAAAAAGGACACAAAGTCTGTATATTTGACCTAATATGTACATATTCGAATTTAGTGTAGTATCGGCATGCGGTCTGTAACACGAGCCCCTATTAAATTAATTACTGACAGAGATACGTAATACATACTGTCTATTATTTGAAAAATAACTCGCTAGACGGTTAGTTAAATATCGACATCTTCTGTTACCAGTAAAACAAAAAACTACCGCAGATGCATTTTAATCTCTATTTTTACACAATAATGTAATAGACTAGACTTCTTTTTGACTCTATTGTCAGTTCAGTCAGGTACAGTGTAGAAAAGAAGATGCACTGTGAATAATTTGCATTTTCAACAGTACCACTACTACAGGATTACCAAGTTTTTATTAAGTCTTTTCGTCCTGGTATGTTATTTTAAAAATTAAGATTAGTTTTATACTTTTACCATACGAAATGTAATGTTCCTAGATATTTTAGTTTTATATATTTTAAGACGACATATTTTATTCGTAGGTTTAACTAGACCTGGACAATAAAGTTACGGTTTTGTTTTTAATAAAAATGATGACATTATTTACTGCAATTAACGTGTAAGTGTTGTAGATAGAGATGTTATTTTATATTATTACATTATTTACAGTAGATAATGAAAGATTAAATTAAATTTTAACAGTTGTTGTAGTTAGATTTTAAAGAATCTCAATGTTTAAAATTAAATTGTTGTATCGGCTCTGCGCGGCCCCGTCTTAAAGGCAAAGTGAACATTTAGTTTAGGCTTGTCTTGAACAAGATTTTTGTAGTTGGGAAAGGATAGTTGTCATGGTGGTGCAGCGCAGACGACAGACTATCCGTGACGCACTTTTTAGACTGTGAAAATAGAACCTATGATCGCATAGGTATCGTTATCATAGTTTCTATTTTCACAGACTAAAAAGTGCGTCACGGATAGTCTGTTGTCTGCGCTTCACCTCATTATACGGATGTTTCTAAGTGATCAATCAAATCGGGTTAGTATGGGAACTTGTACAAAATGCACATTTAAAGAAAAACTTAAAATGTATTAGATCGACTTACAGATAAAACGACACCCTTTAGAAAACTGATATAAAAGTTTTCACAATGTTTCCCCAGAGCAAATTTTCTGATACGATTTAATGATTTTTCCCATAGTAACGCGTTTAGATTTATCAACTATGCAATGTGATATGGAATGAATTAGTAGTGCCTTTGTAAAAGTGTATTTAACTGCATCGAAAATGCGTTGCATGAATTGATTCCGTGATGTTATTCGTTATTCATGAATTCTGTGTACATTTATATTGCATTGATTTCGCGTAGGTACCTACCTACTCATACAGATGTTCAATTTGTGAACTCATACAAATTCCCATCCTTGATTGGCCTTGATGCCTTTATGTTCTAATTTGATTAATATAAGTGAATAAAAGTTCAAAGTCCACTCATCCAAAAGAAACTGAAATACCAATTCAGTTATTCGATAATTCTGCAGCAATGGTATCGCTCATTCTTACCTATTTACTATCTCAAGCTAGATTTTGTTTCGGAAATTGTAGCTAATACACCGGAATAGCTTATTTTTGCACAAAAGTGTTTGGATATCAGGGGGGCGTTTTATTGATAGTTGTTATCGTCCTGTTGGAGGTTAATTAATTAAATGAGTTACTGTTGGGGAATTAGTGCTGCAAGTACAATGAGAAGTACGAGTAGGTATATGCGTGGTAAGAGAGTCAGAGTTTTACAGACACAGACAACTATCACAATAATAGGCAGAGATCAGGACACGTTTAAATAATTCGACCATAGCAACAGGACACGATCTTGCAGACGTGTAATAGGATGATTGAAGTTACCTAATTTGGTGTAGAATTGTAATCTTGGATGTCAATTCTTGTTACCGTAGCTTAGTTTTAAAGTGGCTAGTGACGTTTGCCCGTTCTAGTCAAATTGAGCAGGACGCAGTTATGTTTTTGAGTCAGATGGAAGATATATTGTTCACTCTGTCGTTGCGCGCTGCGCGTCTCCCTCGTTTAAAAAAGCGGGTAGGGCTTTTTAGTTAGCTTGCAGCATCTGACTACTTGAAGTTGTATCAGCTATAAAATCAATTACGAGGCAATACCAACTATATTATTACGTTAATTGCCATAAAGCAATGTGTGGTGCCACGTAATGTTTTATAGGTGATTGAACTTGCCTATAGCCTGTCTACACATGCTTAGTCCGATAAGGATTGTTACAAATGGTACATTAGGACTTCTAGTTGTAACGCCAACCATATCGGGCTGGTTTGGTCTGTGATATTGAATCATAATCGAATCATTTCATATATTTACAAAGTGTTCTTACACAAAATGTATTTTGTGATATCATGTTATGAAATCAAAATTATATACCTTTGTCTATTGTTTGTTATGTCGCGTTACTTACTTTAAGATATTTTAAGAGGATAGGAGTTGCACCACTTCTCCATACAAACGTAGTCCCCTGTTTTCTCCGTGAATAATGACATTAGAGCAAAAAAAAATTTTTTACATTATATTTGTATCTGTTGTGGCTATGCCCCTACGATTTGCTTTTATCGATATTCAAAATAAAAAAAAATAAAAAATTTAGAAAATCGATAAAAGCAAATCGTGGGGCATAGCCACAACAGATTGAAAAAAAAAATTTTTTACTCTAACTAATGTCATTATTCACGGAGAAAACAGGGGACTACGTTTGTATGGAGAAGTGGCGCGACTTCTATCCTCTTAAGAGGCAATATGCCGGTCGAGCGAATTGAAAAATAGGTATTTGCTAAATCTATTGCTGTCGCGCCGCGCCTACACAACCGCATTACGATGTGTGAGTGAAACTCTATGTTTACGTGCACATTGTCCCGCGCGCCCCGCGCGGCAACAGCTAAGCGCGAAACACGGCGGCTCAGACACTATTTTTATTTTTATTTTAGGCGTACCATTCCCAGCAAACCAATTACGTTGCAGAAAGTTTATCAGAATTTCAACTTCTAATGTCAGCCTTCGATAGCTCAGTTGGTTCAGCGGTGTCTCTAAACTTAATAGGTCGCAGGTTCAAATCCGGTTCGAAAGAGTTCTTTTTGTATTTTATTTTTATTTTTTCACCTATTTTTTACACCCCAAATTAGTTGTTAGACCTAATCATCTAATACCCTAATAATTATTTGCACTAATTTTCAAAGTGCGACACCAACGGAAAACAAACTGCTGATAGAAAATTAGGTTAGGCTATCTAGCAAATCTTAGAACTGCAAACTACTGCCATAAAAGTTTAGTAAGTTAGGTTAGAACTGGGACCCCCACAGAAAACAAACTCGGCTAGGTTTCAGTTGTGACCACGAGTAGTGGACCGAGAGAGAAT
The DNA here is from genome assembly GCA_005406045.1 of Adoxophyes honmai. Taxonomy (NCBI): domain Eukaryota; kingdom Metazoa; phylum Arthropoda; class Insecta; order Lepidoptera; family Tortricidae; genus Adoxophyes; species Adoxophyes honmai. The sequence goes on from BHDV01025276.1 coordinate 20,860, forward strand.
AGGTACAGTATGTGCCCCCACTTAGGTATCCAGGCAATTCGGTGTTTTGAACGCGCACCACTACTAATACAAAGTTTGTCTAACTATTTTTAGCGAAATATTAATATCATGAACTACCTCATTTTGATTTTGCTAAAAATAGTTAGACAAACTTTGTATTAGTAGTGGTGCGCGTTCAAAACACCGAATTGCCTGGATACCTAAGTGGGGGCACATACTGTACATTCCACGAACTTATATCGAAATAGATACCGCGAGTTCCTGTATTTGTATGAGAACCAAGCGTCCCACCTTTTTTCTATCTACTTTGACATATAACCTGGTCAAGATAGACAATACAAGTACAGAAAATTCCGACAAAGCCAAATCTCCGTAGAAAACTTAGTTTTACCATAAAGAATAAAGTGTCAAAAGTCCCCATTGATCCCATGTGAGCATATGAGTGATCGGTTCGAACTGTGGCCTCTCAAGCAGAGGGTCGTGGGTTCAAACCCCGGGCTCGCACCTCTGAATTTTTCGGAATTTATGTGCAATATCGCATTTGATATTTATCACGAGCTTTTCGGTGAAGGAAAACATCGTGAGGAAACCTACACACAGCGACGAAGTAATTCAACGTTGTGTGTGAAGTTCCCAATCCGCACTGGGCCCGCGTGGGAGCTAAGCGAGTTATTCGGGTTCAAATGTCAAAATTTTTGGTTTTTTGGATTTTTCTCGAAAACGGTAAGTTTTATCAAAAAGTACCTCAAAGCCAAGTTGTAGATCTCAAAATATTCTATAAAACGTTTTTTACAAGTTTTTCTCTAAAACCCACCATTTGCCAGATATTGTGCTCATAAGAATCACTTACGAAGTAGTGTATTTGGCGCATTTTTTTCATCGTAGTTTCTTCGGTAAGCCTATTCCACTAAACTTTATAACGTTATTTCCAGGAAAATTACTAATTTAATAGTATAAGACTATTGATAATTGGGTATGGGGTTAAACTGTCGTTCTATAATCGATAGAAATATTGAACAGCAGATGCCAATAATGACTATCCCGTCTTCCTCCAACACAGGCATCTGGTATTTAACATTTCTATCGAGTATAGAACGTCAGTTAGACCCCATAACCAATATCAACCATCTTCATACTATTAAATTAGTATTTTTCCTGAAAATAACGCCATAAATGTTAGTGGAATAAGCCTACCGGGGAAACCACGTTAAGAAAAACGCGCCGAGTGCACTACCTCGTATAGTATGTGATGTTGACCGTGATTTTTATGAGCGCAATATCTGGCAAACGGTGGGTTTTAGAGAAAAACTAGTAAGGACCGTTTTATAGCATATTTTGAGATCTACAACTTGGCTTTGAGTTACTTTTTGATAAAACTCACCGTTTTCGAGAAAAACCCAAAAAACCAAAAATTTTGACATTTGAACCCGAATAACTCGCTTAGCTCACATGGGATAAATGGGGACTTTTGACACTTTATTCATTATGGTAAAACTGAGGTTTCTACGGAGATTTGGCTTTGTCGGAATTTTATGTATTTGTCACTGTTTTTATGTCTATCTTGACCAGGTTAATAAGTCTGTGGTATATCCAGACTAGTATTTGGTAATTCCGACTCCAATTGTTTTGTTTTTCTTTAGGGCCAGTGAAATTAGGGCTAAGTTTTTTCGGGCTAATGGTGGGGAACCATTGTGATATTATGATTATTGGTTTGTATTGGAAAAGTTTAAAAACAAACTAACAAGTTCTATAACTACTAACAACTTTAAAATACAATGATCTGCTTATACATACATTAAAGTAAACTTCGCGCAAACATTTCATCGTGACGACTGTGAAATATCGATATCCACGAACAGCACTACAGTATCGATAATACTATCGACCACGTGTCACTTCACTACGTGCATACACATCCCACCTCCCCAACCTCAACACCCCCGCAGAGTGCGATAGGGACAACTGCAGCTTGGACCGAAAATACCTATGAAAATTACACAAAAACAACGCTCCGTAGTCCCCTGATTTCTTCTCCAAAAGTTAACCGATTTTAGTTTTTTTTTCACTAAAAGATAAAGAAATAGTATAGCTGTGTTCCTATGTTCTTCTATTTTGATATAATTGCGTCAAAATTGTTTTGTGGACGTTTGAATACAACGGTAAAAAATAACCAATTTTTCATGTTTTTGAAGGTTAATATCTCTCTTAATAATTAAATAAATCAAAAAATCAAAACATAGGAACATGCTAATATATCATTAGATTGTTGATGTAAAAAATCATTGTTCTACGGGTAATATCCAGCGAGGAATCAGGGGACTACGTTTCCATACAAAATATGACCGCTCCATTTCCTCTTAAGGCTGTTTATGGAAACAAAAGTGTGTGAGGAGCTAGTATATAGCTAGTAACGGCCAGCAACTCCAAAAAAATCAGTAGATACATTATTTAAGTACATACTAATTTAAATCTTTTTATTAAATAGTTGTGTAATATTTATACGATTTACATTTTATGGCATTTCCAGAATTCATTTACTTAGGTAGTTATTATATATTTTTCTGATAGAGTTTCCACAATATATACCTAAATATCGAAGAGATTGGCTCTAAAATGTCTTATTGTGAACTAACTCGATAGAGAACTGTGTGCTTACTTATTGTCCAACACTAACACGATTTGCTTCGGCTGGGTTCTCACCGACACATTCTTGCACTGTCTTATTGTAACATTGGACAGAAACGACAGTTGGTACAACTTAGACTAAAGGTACAGTCACGAACCGGGATTGTTGAGCCACTAGCCACTGTTCGCAATTTAGACGTGTAATCAATGACCGATGTGACCGACTAGATGTCAGCTATTGGATCAGTATTACACGACCAAGTTACAAACATAGGTAAGTGGCTCAACAATCCCTGTACGCGATGGTACACAAATACGTAAATTAATGTTCACATATTTTATTTGAAGATCTGTTCGCCCCTGACGTTTATATATTATCAGGAAAAAATCTATCTACCCTTTCTGTTTTCTTGACAAATTGAAAATATAATGGCAGTGACTTTATCTACTTTCTGATTTTCAATCTGGACGTTACAGATCTGACCAGAAAGTTATTTACATAAAAATGTATAACGAGTGAATTAAAAAAAAGTACATAAATTAAGGGTTAATAAAAACAATATCACGATCGCTTCATTTGTGTAACGAAAATTACCTATACAAAATGTATGGGTAATTGTCGTTACACAAATGAATCAAGTAACTTTTGTTTTTATAAAACCTTTAATTATTAACTATTAAAGCCCTATGTACAATTTTTTTGAAAACTCTAACATTGACTTTAATTGAAAAGTAGATTTTTTATGCCCTATAAATTGTGTATTTACTTAATATTAATTCATAATGTCATTGAAGTTTAAACACAGTTCAAATAGTGTGTTTGTAATCTTGGATTAGGTAAACAACTTGATGTAAAGAACCAAAACAATGGCCGGGAAAAAATGTAATTAATTTTCTACTGCTAATTTTGTGAAAAATATCGATGTATGTAACCGACTTAAAAAGTTGAAATTGAAACCACGACATGTTCGTTTTTAATTTAAATTTCAATATTTTAGCTAATAGCTAAGAACTAGCCGCGATTAAACTTTTTTCATATAAAATTGCATCTAAATCAAAACACACATCAACTCAAACTCGTGAAACTTATAACCCTTTCTGTTTTTTCGTTGGGGGCTAAAAAAATATGATACAGTTCGATGCCCTTATGCGATATTGATATTGAGTTCATATGTCTATAGTAATACAGTGCACGGCTCCTACCTCATTTACGTTATGTTTATAATTTGTTTGTGTTTACTTAATTAATTTAATAAGTTAGTATATGACTTTTTACTTATAGCACAAAATCATAGAGCTATGATACCTAGACATTAATTAAGTAGTAATGTTAATTTCGAATCCAGGTAAATACCATGTAAAAATACAAATAACTTTAAAACAAAACCAGTTATATTGTAAACTGGCAAACGAATACATTATTATTTAAATTTGCACAAGCTTATGTTTTATTGTTCGATATTAATTGATAAGTCGTTATAAATGACAAAGAAACTTCGACTTCAACATAATGTTTTCATATTATATTATTGTATAACATCAGGCAAAGGTTATCCTTATTTAGGTTACATGCTCGCTATCAAAACGTTAACATCGTCCTGCGTTGTTCGAAGCTATTGTCAGTCACATGATATCTTTGTCGATTTATATAACGAAGTGTAATGTGCTTTGATAGCATAGTTATTGATAATTATAAAATTATTGTATTGAACAGAGTTAGTTACTTATTTAACAAAAGGTCCCGTTATATCTCCAATGGCCTGTAGCAATCAATCTATGTACGGCTTAGCATTGATAGAGGTAGTAAAGCAATAGAAAATCAGCGGCAGTCTGTATTTTTTTCTTTTATCTACAGGCGGTCCCAGAAAACGATGATAACCCGTCGGTAGCTGATTACCGCTCGGAAAAATGTGATTCAGTAAAAATGGCCTATTTTTGACATGCCTTCGTTTGAAAAAAAGAGTGTTCTTCCTCAGTGCTAGTTTTTTGGTGCCAGTAATAAGTGTAGGAATAAAGAAAGTCTGGTTTTCGCTAAACTTTCCTTAAAAGTAAGACTTACGCGGTACAATAGTTTTTTTTAATGTTCGGCCCCGTTTGGCTTAAAAAGGTATTAAAAAACACTTGTCATATATTTTATATTTTCAGTCTGCCTTATGTTTCAACTTGCCAGGTAAAAAGAAACTCCAGTAAAATGGTTCTAGAAAATTGGGCAGATTTTAGTTTAGTTCTTAGAATGGTAGAATACTTTTGTCTTGCGAAATAAGTAGTTAAAATTTAACTTCATATTACCTACCTATCTAAAATTTCAACACTGATATTAACGGCAGTTGATAGGGTTGCTAATTACTAGCATCTCTAACACCTTCTCACGATTTATCGTCGACTTCTGGGACACCAATTTTTTAGTAACTTAAAGTATTTGTATTTTTTTTTTTTTTATAAACAAGTTTTTCATCTACGGACTCGTGGTCCGTACCTTGATGATTTTAGGATATAAATATATTTTTTATTTTAGTTTAACTGTGCGCTCCGCGTAAGACACAACAGTTTTACAATAATGTGCTCTTAAAATTAATTACAACTAGTTTTTTTTTTATTTTTTTTTTTATTTCTTCCTCTTTCTCTTTTCCTTCTTTTTTTCTTAATATAATATTATATTATAAGTATTTGTATTGACTGCCGTTAGGTTCTACCGGGTCAAATTTAAACTACAACGTGTGCAAGTCGGCCAACTAGATTTAAATCGTACATAGATTGACTATTTCTAACGGTCATAATTTTAGAAATAAGTCCTTGTGTATCTATGACGTTTTGTTAATAATGACGGAAACAATTTTATAATTACTAATTGTTGTAGCCATTTGATTAAGCGAAAAAAAAACCTTTAAATTGTCAATTAAGTACCGCATACCACATTTAATAATGTGCCAGTTGCAATAAAATATTTTTACAAAAAGTGCTTGTTTCATTTTAATCTTATTTTATTACATATCAGAATCGTTAAAACACGACATTCATTGTTATGTTACGTATTTGGGCAACGGTTTTTGTGAAATATGGAAGTATCTAGGTATAATTAGCCATCGAAAAGTAAATAAAGATAAATACATAAATTGGCTCGCGCGAAGGATTCCGTAACATTGACTAGGTAGGTAGCTAAATGGAAAGTAAAATGCGGTTTACCATTTATGATGTATCATAAAAAAAAACTAGGTACTAAGTAGATCTCATTCAAACTAATTTAACCACTTTGGAAGTAATCACTCGCGACAGTAAACTGAATTCATATGTGAGTGTGAATTCATATGTGTAAAAAAAATAGAAACCTCAATATAATTTTTGAAGGCCTATTCAATTCATAGATATCGCGAACGTACCTATATCTAGGTTGATGAAAAAAAAACAGTTAAGTTCGTATGGGGAATTGGGGAATCCAAAAAAAAAGTTTCTTTTTCTATTTTTATGTTTTCACACATTTCACACACTTAATGCAGTTCACTTTATCTACTTACCAAGTTTCGATAGTATATTGAAAAATATACGGACATCAGTTTCGTCTAGCACGAGCAGACGTGCGAATAGAGCGGTGGCGTGCAGTGCACGTTTGGTAGTAGCAGCTGCCGCGGCTCCTTGATGAAGGGCTACGAATTAGCTCGAAACATGTCGAGCTAAACTCGATTTAAAACGTTAATTATCCGTATATTTTTCAAGATGAGTGTGTCTCGCGGTAGTTTAATGTTCAATTTCGAAAGTAAGTAGGTAACCTATAGTTCTTATACTTAGTGTCGGATAAAAATAGCTGCGACTAGGGATGAACAGACTGACAGACATGACGAATGTATAACGGTTCTGTTTTTAGCCATTTGGGTACGAAACCCTAAAAAACAGGTAATTGTAATACGTTAAATTAATGAATTATTTTAAACAAAAAAAAACCGACTTCAAATTTGTGATATACTGAAACCATCAGCAGGCCTGACTAAGTAAATTACTGAAATTATAATTGCCAGTCTGCAGGTCCATTAAGTATTGAAAGAATTATCCTTTAACTCCTAAACATTAAGGAGTTGATTTCGATCATCAGCTCAGTCATTTTTTTTACTGCCAAACGTATAAATACTGGTGTAGCTTTGAAAAATCTACTAAAAACATTACCTGTGTCTATAAAATTTGAAGGTTGCCCTCGATTTCCCTCATATTCCATCATCAGGTCAAGATATCCTGACAATGGGACCACCTGGAAACTATATCCTTTCAGCCAAAAAAATATTTTTTCAAATCGGTCCAGGCGTCTGCTTCGAGTAATCAACGAACACGCATAAAAAAAAACAAAGATCCCGACGAATTGAGAACCTCCTCCTTTTTTGAAGTCTGTTAACCTTTTGACCGCCAAAGCCGTCATTTCACGTCATCGCAAATCAGTGCCCGTAACGCCACGACGTTATATGGCGGGCCGAAGTTATTGCGAGAGAACTATGAAATATAAAACGCTTCAACAATTTTTCTTGGTTTACTTTATTTATAGGTAGTGTAAGTTATTTTATACCTAATTTAAATAAAATAATACAGCACCATTCGAAAAAAAACAAGCATTTTCTAAGAGCAAACTTCAATTGGCTAGATTACACTGCCTGCAGCGCCAAAGACGCCGTGTAACGTCGCCTAGTGATGGGACGCACAGCAATGTCTTCTTTTAGTTATCGATATGACAGATCCCTAACCTGTGGTCCGCGGGCCCTTGGGGGTCCGTGGGCATATGTTTGGGGTTCCGCGGTCCCCCATGTTTTACAGCGAAAAAGATTTAAGGAATACTGAAATATAATATCCGTCTATATAAATAAAAAAAGGAATTGCTGTTCGTTAGTCTCGCTAAAACTCGAGAACAGCTGAGCCGATTTAGCTGATTTTGGTTTTGTAATGTTTGCCGTAGTTCAGAGACAGTTTAAACGGTGAGATACATAATTTGGAAATTTTGCGAAAAAAAAATTTACTAAGGCGGAACGTGTTATAAAATTATAATTTCTGTTGTATTTCCCTTTTACTAAAGTCAAATTTAAACGTCTGACGGATCTATTCGCAATACAACCCAAAACCCAATGAATACATCTGAGCGCTAGAACGGCACGTGACTGTTCGTTTGTTCTTGGTAATAATAATCGACAAAATGTTTTTTACGACCCTTATGTGCGAAAGCTTGTCACTGCTCCGGGCTCCGTGCGCCCTTGAAGTGAGAGCACGTTACGAGTTGACGACACAGGCGCAAAAATGAGTGTCGATAGTAGCCAAATGAGTACAGAGGAGTTACTTCGAATTTTGGAAGGTGTCGATACTGACGATGAAATCGAAGACGTTGTGTTCGAAGAAGTTGAAGAAGAAGATTTTGAGGTAAGTAAATTTTTAATACGCATATTCTATCAAATAACGCAGTGTTTCTTAACCTGTGGTCCGCGGACCCGTAGGGGTCCGCCAATGTGAATACAGGGTCCGCCGTTTATCCATGAAAGTTGAATGAATGAAGAAAGTGCTAAGACCGTTCGCACTTGATAGTCTTTCAATTTGTTTTTGATATTTCTATGTATATTATTTAAACAAAGAAATAGTAGTACATATTTAGGTAAAGAAAAAATACGTTGGGAGTTTATGTTTTTATTTTAAGTTGCCGTCTGCTACTGCAGGTGTCTAAATACAATAAATCGCGAACGCCTAGCAAGTGGATATTCCTATTATTTAAATAAACGTTTTTCGTTTTTGTTTTACGACACTATTAAATGGGTTTTTCCCTATACAAACAATTAAATAATAATTAATTAATCTGTCTAGAATATTTTCGTTCTCTTTTTTTTGCGATAACACGTGATTTTGAACACACTAAAATACTTCGAATCTCGCAAGACAAGGGCATCATAAACTTTAAATAAGTCGCGCACCGTGTTTGTAAGGGACAGAGAATGTGAGCGGGGCATTGAATACTAGCCGGCTCGCCGACAAACAAAGAAAGAGCTACGTGCAAAAAATGTAAGATTTATTGCTTTATGTGCAGGTGCATACCATAAAGCCCTCACTCGAGCGACTTTATTATCTTTGTTTTCAGTTAACATCCACGCCAAGGAATTAAAAAAACTAAAAGGTAATAATATTAATCCTTATGCATTATCTACTCGGGTCTGTGTTTTACAACTGAACGAAAGTAGTGGGGAGTCCTGTAACACGGGTGTTTTTTATTTAAAATTTAGATTGTATTTGCTAAGAATAATTGTGCAATGTGTTGATTATACAAAATTTTATGCTCGCTTTAATACTTATTTTTGAATATTATTGATTTTTGTGTAATACCTATATCCTATTCACTGTGTTAGACTAACGAAACTATGTACAGATACCTAGTTCAACTCAATTATGCGCGCGGCGCTATTTGTGCGTTCGCTTGTAAATACACAGATTTCATTTGTATGTAGTAGCAGTGACGTATTTACAAGCGCACGCACACATAGTGCCGCTCGCACAACTGAATTGAACTATCAACTATCTTTACCAAAATAATTACCTAAATAAATCGTTATAATCAAAGAAACTGTGATCAGACAGAACTTATTTTTTAAGTATGTACGTACCTAAATTAAACATCTGAGATTATTTGTTTGTCTATTTTGTACAAAATATACATTATATTTACACCAAAAACCAAATGTATTTTCATTCCAATTTATATACCTAGTTCCCAGTTCCCGAAACATCGAAAAGAACAATTTTTGTTTTGATTACGTTCCCAACACTAGCACTATTCTAATTTCCACTGCCCCCAGCGCCAATGACGGCAACGAACGTCGAAGTATGACGTCATCAGCAAAGTAGTGAAGTGGTTCCATTGCAAAATAATAATGAAAGTTACAGCAAAGTTTTAATTTTTAAAGGTTTTCAATGACAGTAATTACACGCAAATTCATGAAAATTATATGGAAAACGTTGTGGTAATGTATGAGGTAAAATATAAGGGGTTCAATGGCTGAAATCAATTGTAATATCGGTAATATCGATATGCGGTTGTGACATCACTATTGTTCGTTCGTATTTGAAACGATTTTTGCCTTGGCGTCAGGAGGACAGCGTTTCACTTCGCGCCTTGGCGTTCAAAAGGTTAAAAATGAGCAAGGAATCACTTCACTAGTTACAATCAACGTCATTTACCATGTCGCAATGAGTCTTTCAGTCGTTACGTCTGAATCAACCAATTGTTTGACTGCAAGATCTTTGGAATTAACAGACATGGTGTTAGAGCGACAGTAGGTATGTATGTAAATGATCACTTAGGTATTTATAACGTGGCCTGTACTAACTGTCAAAGGGGCTGTCGGTCACGTGTTCATTAGTCGTTCTATTTTGGAGCATTCTTCCTTAAAGCAGCGGAAGTGCCTCGAATAAGTACAGCTGCAAGATAGCACACAACTGCGTAGTTACATACATCCTCGTTTTAACTTATTTGGACAAACTTAGGCGTCAATTGACACGAAATGCGAAAAAAACAAATACGTGTGTCGAGGTATACGTAAATACATATTTATATAGTTTTGACTTATACATAAGTATATCTCCTGTATGGTGTCGGGTTGGAATAACACTTTTTTTTGTGGAAGTCGTAAGAGGCGACTAGGGAAATAGGTTTAGGTATGCATTAGGCGACAAGCTAGCAACCAGTCACTATATTATACCTACCTATTCCATCATATGCTTAAACCTAAATGTTTGCTGGAAGTGACTGCGGATCGTGAAATAGTCATGGTTTTGTCTATGCCACTTATTATGCGCTCTGCCTACTTAACTTACTATCTTATGATTTAGAACAAATAACTTTTACGCTTTCGACGTCACGTAACGTGCGGCTACGCAAATAAGAGTGGTCCCACGGATTTGGTTATACTTTTAGGTTATAATCTACTTTAAATAAAAATATAGGTACAAGTGTAATAATGACCTGATGTTTGTTTGCTAAATAAGAATGCCGCCAAAGGTTGTTTGGGATGTAGATGAGGTGATAATGTGGACGAATTAGGAAGGTGGATGTAAAGGGGATATGGACAAAATTAGAATATTGAAGAGATAGGAATTTTGACGAAGTGGAAAAAGAACGAAATGGTTATGATTATGATGAGATGACTAAATGAAAATATGGATGAAATGGGAATATAGATAAAATGAACCCAAATGAGATGTAGATAAAGCACCAATACCAAAATACCTGCATGGATATAAACGTTTAGTACCTACTGTAACCTACCTGTATTTCGTGACAGTCGAGGTTTAAACATTGCCGGGGTCGCTCGTTCTTTTGTCTTTGTGTAATAATTAAACAGTAGGTATTTTTCGCACACATAAGTTAAGATACAAATCACCTACATCATTCGCCATGGAAAAAGATCAAGCTTTAGAAGAAATGATGCTGAAACTTGGTGAGCAACTTAACTTAGTTTCATATCTGAAGTTTCGTAGTTTCTGATTTTATTAAAAATTATGGGCATTTTACGTGTATTGTTTAAAAACGTATTTAATTTTATCTGTTACGTCAGTAACGTTAGTCATGCCAAGCAAATTAATTCCAGATCGTGGCATTATTTCATCACATTTTGCTTTACTTAACTAAGTAGTTCAACTGTTACCTTTGGTTGATATTTAGCCTCAAATTTAGATATTTATTTCGGTAAACGTAAAATTAAGATAGCGGGAATTACACCTTAGCGTTGGATGATGCGTAAAATCGTATAGCAACAGTGTTATTCTATAACATAACTAATTGTTTAATTAGTTGGTCGATGAGCTGGACGTTGAGGTGTCAATGTTTCTATAAACCAATATGCCAGCTCTGCTAATTTTGACTTCTCAACGTCGACCTCGTCAGAGTTTAATTAGTTACGTGTTACGTATACGTACCTTACCTACGTTAGAGAATAACATTACAGATGCTTGCGCCGTTCTTATAAGAACGGTAAGATAAAAAAAAACATGATATAAAAACATCCAAAACCTGTCACTAAAATACCCTGAAATTGCTAAACGTGGCACTGGATTTTTGAAATTATGTGCTCTGCCTACCCCTCTTGGGAATAAAGGCGTGAGAATATGTATGTACCTACATAAAAGATCTTTCATATAAATCAATAAGTATGTGATAGGATTTTTTAACCGCTGAAAGTAAAATAATGTACAAAACTGCACCTAACAATACGATTAACCAATTTTCACGTACCTGTTTTGTCTTGTGAATAAATTATGACACATGCAGAACTTCGCATTGGTTGCTCTGATTGCTTCTACACTTACCTAAGAATAGCAATGTAAAAACTAGAGCACTTGAGTCAATATCACGCTTTACAATATGTACCTATTGTACTTACCTTCCATTTTTGAACATTGTAAGGTCAGCGTCAAAAGTAAGTGATAATTTTAGTATGGAATTTGACGTAACTCAGTACTAAAATTGTCAGTTACTTTTGACGCTGACTGTACCTACAGTCAGCGTCAAAAGTAACTGACAATTTTAGTACTGAGTTACGTCAAATTCTATACTAAAGTTGTCACTTACTTTTGACGCTGACCCTACGTTATAAGTACAAAACCACGTGAGAGATGGGCAGTGGGAAAATATTCAATGGACTAGTATTTTCATTATTTAACGTAATTATTCAGGACGTCTTCTTGTTTTATCATAGGATTTTTTCTCCGAACTATAGTGGAATGCTTTAACTAATTGCAGAAAGAACGTCTGTTCAAACTTTTACTACAAACTTTGACCTAAAAACTAAAACAAAGACGTTACAAAAGTTTACAAGTTTTATGTGTCACCTTTATCAAGAAGACATTATTGGCCACACAGGCATAAATTGTAGCTAAATGCTTGATTTTTTTCCCAACTTAGTGCATAGTTTGCCTTGCTTTTTTTAAAATCCTAAACTTACATAAAATTTTAACATGTTTGAGGCTCAGATGTTTGAGGTCAACTTAGGGCCGGCGTTCACTGCCGGCATGGCACAGGACGGCACGGTAAGTTGTGCTGCAGCATCCAAAAGAATAACCCGAGGAATGCTTCGGCACGCTGTGGCATGCCGCGGCATCTCACAGCATCGTTGCATCAAAATAAAGTAACATGAGTTCTAAACTCAAAGTAATAAGATTAAAACAGTTTTATCAGTAACAAAATCCTTTGCCATGACCCGCCGTGCCATGCCAGCAGTCAGCGGCGGCCCTTAAAAAAACCGGCCAAGTGCGAGTCGGACTCGCGCACCGAGGGTTCCGTACAAACCTGCAAGGTTTACAAAGTTCGTTCATTACGACAATCGAGTCATAACTATGGTATTTTTATTATAGATAGCTCTACGCGTTCATGAGGAAAAAAGTAATAAGTTTATATTTATTAAAAAATATATATTTTGTAATGTAACTAAAAATTTAAGGTTTTCGGAATTTTCCCTTTATGTGTGCTATAAAACGTTGCTTCATGCCAAATTTCAAGATTCTAGGTCGACTGGAAGTACCCTTTAGGTTTTGATTCCCTTGCGAGTACTTGCGAGTTTCAAAATATGCAGCTTAAATTGCTGTTTCTTAGTGTCCGACCGAAGCTTCGGCTTCGGCTTCGGCTTCGGCCACCTTCGGCCAAAAAAACGACCTTCGGCCAAACCTTCGGCCAAATTTTGGCCGAAGCCGAAGGTTTTCAAAACGTGATTTGAAATTGAACAAACGATGCCAGAGCGAGACGGATAGTGCGCAGCGCTTAGCAGGGCAGCATTTCGCCGGCCCGATTGCATTACTTGCAGTTAATTATATAAATTACTGACAACACATGACATAACAACATAGTCACACTTGATTTAGGAACGAAAACTGCGCATAATTTCATGCCGTTATTTTTACTATTAGCAAATCCTCGTATTTCTTAGGGTCAACATGGGGTTAACACACCTTCGGCTTCGGCTTCGGCCGAAGGTTTTGATGAAAGCCGATTAATCGGCTTCGGCTTCGGCTTCGGCTTCGGCCAAAATTGTACCTTCGGTCGGACACTACTGTTTCTTTTGATTGCGTTGACATAGAAGTTTGATTTTGTTACAGCTTAAAGGTATTATAGACTTGAGTATTTGGTGTGAATTTCAATTTAATACCTCTACGCGTTTATGAGGAAATGGGTAGTAAGTTTAAAATTATTAAAAAAAAATATATTATGTGATGTAACTAAAAATTTATGGTTTTCGTAATTTTTCCTTTATCTATGCTATAAGACGTTGCTTCGTACCAAATTTCAAGATTCTGAGTTCACGGGGAGCACCCTGTAGGTTTTGATTCCCTTGCAAGTGTCGAAAATTTGCGGCATAAACGGCTGTATCTTTTGATTGCGTTGGCTTAGAAGTTTGATTTTTTCACAGCTTCAAGAGACAGTAGACTTGAGTAATTGATACAAATTTCAGCTTCATACCTCCACGCGTTCCTGAGAAAAAGGGTCTTGACAGACGGACGGACGGACGGACAGACGGACAACAAAGTGATCCTATAAGGGTTCCGTTTTTTCCTTTTGAGGTACGGAACCCTAAAAAAGTAGCTGATTAGACGGAGTAGTCAAACGGATAAATAGTCCATATACATATACATACATATTTTGTGACACCGAAATTATTACTCATATTGACATTGTTCTATGGAATAATGGGATTCCAATAAAAGTAGGTATATAACTCCCTATGAAGACGGCAGCATAAATGGGTTCATTCTTAGGTAGGTATTGCAGAAATAATTCCTCCGCGATGATTGCAGGCGACTTCGGTCGGTACCAGTTCTTCCAGTCCGCCCTGCACTTCCTGGCTGCCATGACTGCCGGCATGCATATGCTGTCTCTTGTCACCGTGGCCGCCGTACCCGACCACAGGTTAGTTTCACCCTTTAAACTTAGGTATAAGTTTGAGAACTCAACGAAATTCGACAGTTTTGAACCAAGATAGGAATAGTTTGACGCTACCGATTTCAACTTATCATGGATCTCCACACACAATGGTATTATAAATAAGTTGTCGTTAAAGTCACATAGTTAGGTACCTGGAGTGAGATGTAACACGAACGAACTTTCGTAGTAAGGTAAGTATGTAATACAAAACTACTGGACACTGGCCCCTCATTAAGAGATTTGGGCTTTAAGTGCAGTTCCCGCGCGGGCCCAGTGCGGATTGGGAATTTCGCACAAATGACGTTGAATTATTTCATCGTTGTGTGCAAGTATCCTCCCGACGCTTTTCTTTAGGTTGTGGTAATCGTAGGATTTTGGACATAAATTTTGAAAAATTCAAAAATTCGGTCCTGGGACCCGCAATTTACGAATATAAAGTTTGTATGAATAATTTGAGTTATTTTGATTTCCTTGCTTAATCTCTACCATGTCTTTGTTACAGATGCAGCTTGCCAGGAATAGACACGGTTAATCATACCGAGTCCTGGAATTCATCTTTAGTACTGGACTTTATTCCCGTCAACGAAAACGGCGTACTAGATTCTTGCAGAATGTACGAAGAAAATGGGACTAAAACTCAATGCCAGGGTTGGGTGTACGACACACGATATGTGAACTCGTCCCGCGGCATCGAATGGAACTTTGTGTGTGAACGGCGATGGATGGGAGCTGCTGCGCAGACGGCCTACATGTTTGGCGTTGTCGTTGGCTCCATCATCATAGGAAGACTCTCTGATAGATTCGGAAGAAGTACTGTTTTTGGGTGGGCAGCAATATGCCAGTTTGGTTTCACATTGGGAGTAGCCTTTACAGCGGAATACTACACATTTTTAGTTATTCGTTTTATATGCGGCATGTTCGGTAACGGACCCTATATCGTTGCCTTTGTTTTGAATATGGAATTAGTAGGGTCTAGCAAACGAACGCTGTGCGGGGTCATGTTTCAGATTATGTTCGCCTGTGGGATCGTGCTCCTTGGATTATGGGGTTACCTTATAAATCATCGATTCTATTTACAAATAGTTTTTTCACTACATTCTTTGCTGCTGCTTCCACATTGGTTTTTCATGGACGAATCACCAAGGTGGCTGTGGTCTCAAGGTAGAGCGCTTGACTCTATCGCAATTGTTACAAAGGCGTTAAAAATTAATAGATCTACCGTAGTTCTTGACATTCCTAAACTAGTATCGCAGTGTAACGCGTCACGCTCAAAATATAACCATGGCGGCGGGGCGACCACGTCGTCTCTATTTAAAACACCGAATATGCGCAAAATCACATTAATTGTTTGTGGTTCTTGGTTTGCGAGCTCTGTGGTGTATTACGGACTATCGTTGAATACAGGTAAACTACATAAGAGTCCTTACATATCGATTTCCTTATTGGGATTTATTGAATTGCCTAGTTATATTCTCTTAATATATTCCTTAGATCGACTGGGCCACCGAGCCATCACTAGCGGTAGTCTGCTTTTGGGTGGATTGGCCTGCTTAATTGTTACCGTGCTACCCCAAGGGTCTATGTCTTTAGTAGTTATGGTAATGATAGGAAAGTTTTTCATATCGATAACCCATTCAATAGTGTACAAGTACTCTGCTGAACTTTTTCCAACGGTGGTCCGCAGCTCCGGAGTGGGACTCGGTGTCATGTCTGCATGTTTTTCGGGCGCTCTTTCTCCTTTAGTCACATTATTAGACATGTTAGATCCTAAAATACCAACGATCGTGTTCGGTCTATTAGCACTGATGTCTGGAATTTCGACTTTGTTTCTACCAGAAACATGCGGACATCAGTTGCCGGAAACTTTAGACGATGGGGAAAAGTTCGGACAGAATGACACCTGCTTCACTAATTTCAGGGGCAGGAGGTTGACAGACAACTCAGTATATTTAAGGGAAACTGAACCATTAGCAGTATTAAGAGGGAATTAGAAACGCATTCATCTGTGATCCTTTTCTAGTTCGAACTTAGATTATGGTTTAAACATAAGGTGATGTATGATATCACCCTAAGTTTCAACCATATCATTGCAGGGATTCATCCAAGTTCACTCGAGAGAATACTTCATTTTTCTTCATTTCATGTTCAAACAACTTGTCTCAAAAGACATAGAAATAACAACCACCATTCTTTTTGCCAACATAACTAGCGTCGAATGTAGACGTGTAGGTATAATGGGTTAACTCGTGACTACGGTCGCTGTAACGCGGCCGAAACGTCGAGAAGGTAAATAAAATCGTGATTAAGTCCCGTGTACATACATATAAATATGAGTGAGAATCGCGAAAGTTTAAAAGATTACATATTGAAATAAGTTTAAATGTCTGAATTCGAGTTAATGTTCATTCTATGTTCAGATTGTTAATTTTTCGTTCAACCGGAGTGCGAGTGTATGATTCTGAACGATAATATTTAATATTGAGAAACAAGAAAATGAAAGAAAAATGGACCACCTGTGTGATATCACCTTCATGGAATAAGTCTGAACAATAACAAGTCATTAAATAGTTTTGTTGAAACGTTTTTATTCTTTGTTTTTGCTAAACAAAGTGTTGTAACATCTACGCACTGTGTTGCCGAGCATGCGCCAGAGCATGACGAAGCCAATGGGCTGCGCAGGCGGGCGCACCAGCGACTCGCTGCGAGACATCTGCGCGCGCCCTCTGCTGCCAAAACTGTACGTCCTTAGTTCTACTTCTTCGTGAGATGGCGAGCTAGACTTTTGTGTCACCCATCGCAAGGGTTTTGATAACCTGTTAGTATAAATAATACATTTCTGTTAGATTAGGTATTTACCTAATAAAAATTATAGACGTTGCCTTTTTTGTTCCTATTTATGGAGCGATCAGCTGTTGTCCAATAAATAAATAAATATAATATATATATATAAATAAATAAGTAAATAAATAAATAAATAAAAATATCGTCAAATATGTCTTCTTTTACTCTAAAGTTAATAATCGTTTAATTTAAAGTTAAAATTACATTAAACAACAATGTCAATGGACAGATAGCTATCTATATAACTCGTGACCCCTCATCTGGAGCTTCGCGCCACGGCGGCGGACAGACGCGCACTGACGGCTCGTGACTTTAGATGATGGGTCACGAATTAGCCCGAAACAGCTAATCTTGATATAAAAACTTGAGTAGATCCGTTTTAAACCACTTTGAGTGAGTCTTACGGTAGTCTTTTGTTTAAAATATAGATGAAAATGCGTACTCTGAAAAGTAGTCCATGTCTTGCAAAACATCAGGCATCTCTCTGTTGTCAACGTCTGGGATTATCGCGCAGAGTATCATCAGGACCACAGTTACTACCGCTGCTAGTATTGCTTGGGTCACGGCATTCATAAGTTTGGTGGTGGTCACAAGGTATCCGACGATGGCACCCAGCTGGCCCGCGGCATGGCAGCAGCCCAACAACGTGGCTCTGATGTTGGTGGCAAAGAATCTCGGTACGATCGTCAGAAGTATCGCTATAGTCATTATTCTTGCGGCTAATGCGAAAGAAAACAGCATGCTACTTGAGGTATCCTAAAAAAAGTGAATGTTTTAGACATAAAACTACCACGCTCATAGTGAAAAAGTAAACGGATCGAGATTAGCCATCGAGTAACGCGCCACAGCGGTTGATCCCGATGACGGGTTATGAATTGTCCCGAAATATGTAAAGCTATTCTTGATAAAAAGACGTGAGTGTATCCGTTTTATTTCACTATGAATAAGTGTCTAGGTATCTAAGATTCCCCGCAATCTACAGTATAAATAAACAGCAGACAGATCAAAGAAAAGAGACTCAAGTGAATTAACGGCCGACTAAAGGTCTGAAGTTTATGGGAGTTCTAAATAAAGACAGTCTTTTCAGGCTACACTTTCTCTTATATTTTATTCCTACTACTTACGCTTATATGTTGTCTAAATATAAACACGGCCACGCCACAAACGCCTGCTACAAATATGTTAAACATTAGCAAATGCCGCAATATCCACTTTAGCGATAAACATATTGTCAGGCACCCAATTAAGCAGCTAAAACATAATATTTTCAGTAGGACATAGTACGATTCCTCTTCTGTGTAAACTGTTGCGTAAAGTATACTCCAGGAATTACAACTCAGAGTCCAAAATAATATTGAAATTAGAGTTAAAACTCTTGTGTTGTGGGTATTGAGAACCTCAATGCACGTTTGATTTTCATCTAAACAATAATAAGCCTGAAAATAAAAATTACAGTTAGATACTTAAAATTTGATTCCCTAGAAACAAAAACTGTTACTGTGAATGTCGGTATTTACTCTAACAAATCTTCCTACAGCACAACGTACAACCAACTTAGGCGCAGCCGGCGCAGGTTTATTCATGGTTACCAACTCTAATTGCGAATGCAGACTTGTAAATGTTAGGCTAGATACAACTATATAAATATACCTACTCTCACAAGTTAGTATTTTGTATTTGGCGCGTGGTAAGTAGGTAGTAACCCTGGCATAGCAAGGGTTTGGCGCACTTATCAACAATTTCGTGATTAAATTGATAAATGGTGCAGCGAAGGATCCCCAAAAAAATGGTTCTACCGGAGGCTATAATTGCACTTGTCTGCTGTATTTGCAATTCAGCTAAAGAGGTATATTAAATGAAAACTTACAGACGTACTCTTTGATTGACGGGTCTGATTTTGAAGTCGCTGCATAGTCTTTTGCGGTTCCTTATTGCTGCCGCATAAAGCAGGGACTCAGCCTTAGATATTTTGTTATTGAACAGTAACCACTGAGGTGATTCAGGCGTCCATCTAAAGCATAACATTAATGCAAGTAAGAAAGTGTTAGATTCATAAAATATTCCTTCTAACTAGAAGCCTATTTGGCTTAAGCGTGGAAACACGCGTGTGTCCCCGCGCGCGCGTGGTAGAATTCCTGTCATTTTCTGGCATCTCTAGTTAGACAGGGACAGGTGTAGTCTTTATCGCGTGCAACTCGATTCGCGCCTTTTTGTGCTAAGCCGGCAGAGTGGGATATAATGACAAGTGGTGCGGTGCTAAAAAGTCGAATAAATTTAAGTGCAATAGTAATTTATTTACGTTACCGTTACCTTAAGAAACACATTAATAATACATCGTACAGGCAAGCAACGATAGTGAAGGTCTCAGAGTTGGGTATGGCTTGCGCGAAAGGCACCATACAGACGCTGGCGATCAGCCGCGGACTGGCCACAGCCAACATCAGCCGCGTTCGCCACTTGTTGCTCGCCACCTCACTGACTGTAGAAAAAAAATAAACAGGAAAATAGGATGCTAAATAAAACTACGGATTACCAAAACTTACAAGACAGTAGCTTATACAATTTACTCTATTCGTTAAGGTGGAATCAGACGGTGTTTGCGTTTCATTCTACATCTTTCACTCAAAATGACACGTTGACGTTTGAACTCTGAACACAGAGTAAACTAACTAAAGGTGACTTGTTTTATTATATGCACCTAAGTATACTTAGCATTTATCTATCCGATATATCCCAACATTTACATTAACATAACATCAACATTAACGACTAGATAAAATGTTACAAAAGAGCATGGCTATGCTCTTGGATTATGAAAATTTAGAGATTCCTTTAATCCAGCAGTGGGATTCTATCCCATGTCAAAAATGAATACATAATAATAATACCAACGTACTTAACACAAGACTCATGTAGCTATTGGCACTTCCCAGCAATGATCTTAAAAACACTAGAAGCTTCAACCAACTTTCGGAATCACAGAATACAATGGCTAATCTCAAAATTATATTCGAACACACATCTAAAACCATTGCTTTTTTTCTTCCGAAACTGAAACAAATGTATAGCAATTAATAAAATACCTATGTCGGTCAGTAAATGATTACAACTAGGAATTGCATCAACGTGAATCACACACCAATCAGCTATGAGGCCATAGCCAACGCATCCAAACATCACGCCGAGGCGGCACACCATCGCTGTTGATAGAAGCTTCCAGTCGTGATCGCACGTGATTATCCACTGTTTAAAAACATACCATTATTGTTGTTAAGTACTAATACACCTCCGTACCTACATTCATAAGGAAACTAACGAAAGCTACTTACATTTTTCCTGATCCAAACTATACCCACGAGCCTTACATTCCAAGCGGGACATCGCGATTGCTCACTGTTGTTTAAAGAAATAACGTAACACGAGCTAGAGTTGCTAGTTTCGTACCCAACTGGAGGTATACACTCCGTATCACTTATATGTTTTATGAGAAACATGTCCTCGAACTGATTGAACATTGACGAAGTCATAAGAACAGTAGAGATGATGGTAACCATCCACTGCCAGGCTCCAATCTGGCCCAGCACGTCAGTTGTAACATCTTCATACACTGTTCCGATTCTAAAATGAATAGAAAAGTTTGATATATAAAATGCTGATGATATTTGTGAATAAACTAATCGAAAATAGCAAAATCTTACATAGACATTTTGCTGTTCATAAAAATACGTCAAAGCTGTCGAAGCTTACTAGATTAAAGTTAGTACCTAATTCTAAATATTATTAATAGTTTGATTTAATGTACAATAACAATGCGATAATTATTTGCAAATGCCGAGAATGTTATTATTGCCTCGCGGATGTGTTTGCTGCTATGCTAGCCATGTAGTGTGTTGTGATAATTTCATAGGCACCGGAGATCATTTGCCTTGATACCAAGATGAAGGTTGGTAACTATGTTAAATTTTACTATATATTTATAAATTAAAATGACATGGTCTTTAGTATGAATATGAATGAAGAGAAAACATCGTTTTTTTTTCTTTATTGCTTTGTCTTTCATCGATAGATCATCTCTTTTAATCGATAGAAATCTATTTAGTAAAAAAACTACTGTTATAGCGATTTTCCAGCAAGCCAGTCATTAAAACAATTACTTCATCATGAATCTTAGATATTTTGAATACAAACGATTTCTTTGGCTTACTTAATTTACCTTGAAGAGTAGCGCGGTAACGAATAAAGCGCTAATGAGGCGTATCATTTTGTCTTTTTGCGAGAGGCTAAGTGGTTTAGGACACGCATTTTAAGTAAATACGAACACACATCACGCCTGTATTCTTAAAAAGGGTAGGTACGACGAACGCTACAAAGACAATATTTTCACGTTTTGTATTCACTTCTAGCATATTTTATTTGGTTTTAAATTAGGTGGTTGCTGGTCTGTTCCCTAGAATATATCTTACCTTAGTTTCTTAGTCGCCTATTACGATATTCACAGAAAAAAATTAGAGATTATATTCTAAGGCTTGGGTCAGACGGCAAACTTTACCCATTAATGGTCAAAATGAAACTAGCAGAGATTCATCAAAAATTTGTTGATTTTATAATTAAAGAGGATAAAAGGAATTAGGAAGTGAGAAAAAAAAAATTTTTTTTTTTAGGCATTTTTGCGAGTTTTCTCATCTTTTCGGTAGAGTTTGGAGCGACGTTATTGTCGACAAGGTGGAGATTTATTTATTATTATAAAACTGTACCCAATCATATTACATTTAGCGTCAACAATTTAAATTTTTCCCTAAATTTTAAGTGTTCCCAAATTGGCACAGTGACCAAGAATGGGTTAAGGAAGTACTTACCAAATATGTATAGCCCAAATTATTCTAATAATTATATAAAATGTCCTCCGTGGAATAACCCGTCACTAATACCTGCAAACTTAAAATCTATACCTACCTATCCAAGGAGTGGCCACGAAACGTAAAAAACTTATGTTTTTACCTATGTAGCATTTTGTTTGTTCAGCCTACCCTATTTGGGAATACAGCCGTGATGTATGCATAATGCCTTCAAATAATCTGTAATGGCTGAGTTAAAAAGTGACCAAATTTTCTTATAAATAGTATGCAAAAACAAATTATTAGTTAGTTACTGAATTCTAGGATTCCGTATCCAAAGGGTGAAAATGGGATCCTATTATTGAGACTTTTAGCTGTTCATCTGTCCGTCTGACACCAGGCTTGTATCCGTAAAAACTAGGCATTTAAAATTTTCGCAGATCTATGATGTATTTCTTTTGCCGCTATACTAACAAATACTATAACCAAAATAATAATTAAGGGGGCTCCCACACAAAAAAAGTGATATTTGGGTCGTTTTTAGTGGTCATCATTCTGCGAGCTGTATCTCAAGATTCTCAAGAATCGTGATAGCTAGGCAGTTGAAAATTTCACTGATAATGTATTTGTATTGTCACTACAACAAAAAATACATAAATACATACAATCACGCCCGAGTTCCCAAATCGGGTAGACGGAGCACACAAAACGTCACATAGACAAAACATTATTATGACTAACACGCTTCGCAGCCACTTCTAGCATAGCTTTAGGTTTGCAAAGATGGAAGAGGTAGAATAGTGACAGGTTGCTAGCCTGTCGCCGGCTCAGGATGACTTCGGCCACAGTTTCATTTCGTCACCTTCTTAAGTCGTCCACAGTGCCATGTCGTCAGCCAACAATTCCT
>BHDV01025276.1:44584-69888 GCA_005406045.1 Adoxophyes honmai
AACGAGTTGATACAGAGGCCCACGTAGGAAAGCGGACGAAGTAGGGAAGTGACGACATAGGAATGCTGGCGAATCGGAACAGTAAACCATATGCGAATGAGAACGACTTAAGAAGGTGACGAAATGGAACTGTGGCCGAAGTCATCCTGAGCCCTGTCGCCTAAAGCATACCTAAACCTGTTTCCTTAGTCGCCTCTTACGATATCCACGGAAGAAATGTAGAGGTGTTATTCTATCCCGACACCACATGGAAATTATTAATCACCCATAGAATAAACATGTCATTTTTGTTGTTTTGAGTACGGAACCCTTCGTGCGCTTCGCCGGTTTTTATCGTTACTTCATATACGTTTAAATTTAATAATGAGAAAGTCCTCAAAGAAAAGATAGATAATTTTGATTTACTTTAGTTTATTGTGCGATCGTAACATATTTAGATGTGAATTGACACATTCATGAGACTGTGTGTATCACAATACATCACGTCGTTAAACCTTTCCATAGCGTAGGTATTGAATGAAAGAATAGATGCGTGACATATCTATTTATCGTGCCTTAAGCATTGGTAAGTAGGTGTACTACGTCAGAAAATTTTCCTTAGCATTTATGTTACGCAGTCGGTCTGGGAGTTATAGATTACAGAAATGAAGAAGTCACAAAGTGCAATTCATTTGAGGCCTTAAAGTTAGATTTGGTACTTTGTCCAAAATTAGTACATAGGTACATAGGTACATACACTACGCATGTATTCCGAAATGGGGTATGCACATGAGACGTTTCATCGACAAAACCATGGTTATTTCATGTTCCACAGCCATTTTCAGCATAATTTTTAGGATTTTAGTTTCGATGTATTATAGTTACAGGTTGCTAGCCTATTGCCTAAAACGTACCTCAACCTATTTCTTTCCTCTAAAAACATTCATGAAAGAAATGGAGAGGTGTCCAAAATTAGTAGTTTTTAAAATGTGCGGTTGTTTTTTTTTTAATAAACCACCTACAAGTTTTATGAAAAAAAAGTCCTTCCCTTAGCTTTCAAATGAGGTTAAAAAGTTTTGGAATGATGAGTACTCATAAATATTAAAAAATGAAAGTACAACACTATACTGGTTTTCCTAAAACAATTCTGGTTGATTCCGAAAAAAGCGATCTCTACCAAGCAACCTTTTCACGTGGAAGTCCAAATATTTCTTCGGGATATGGAAGAAATTTCCTTGAAATTAAAGTAAGTCTTTGATGAGTAAACTAAACCTAATCGAAAATACTAGCTACTACAAAAATAAATGAAATTCTTTAAATCGGCTCTACCAAATGAATCTTTACGATTACGCTTTTGGTCAGCAAAACTTCAAATATAGACGCTACTATTTAACCTTATAAAAAACACAAGGGTATTTAGTCACTTAACACCTCTGCTGTGTTGACAAAAAAGCCTATTAAAGTAAAACCTTCAGAGGTTACGTTATACCGGCCCGGCTTACAGCCGACACTTATGTCACGATCCACACTTGTGGCACGCTCTACTTCCTCCTGTATACAAGTTTACTCGTATAGTCTTTATATTTAGCTTCAATAACCGATTGCTTGTGCGACACACATTTAGCGAGCAAAGTAAACAGATAACGCGTTCGGTACCAGAAGGTTTAACTTACCACCGAGGCCTTCACGCCTCGTAACTATGATTAATCTTTTTGCAGATCGTTAAATAGGGCGTGAGTATCTAAGTGTTTTTTACGGTTTACATTTACCGATGTAGTAGAATTCACGTGCTAATCCATTAAGAAAGTCGTGTTATGGGCTTACGGGAGTTTTATCAGTTAATGCAACTAATGTTGCATAATGGGCAACGGTCAGAGATTAGATAGAGCGATGCAACTGCAGCACGTGGTGCGGCCGCGGCACCAGAGAGAGTGCAGCGCAGCGCCGCACCGGTCGCGGCGAGGTGACCACTCGACCGGCAGGTATTGGGTTAACGGAGATAAGAGGTTGTGCATGTTTTTTTTCGCGCGAGTGCGGTAACCGACCGCCGGCGTCGGCGCCACGACGATAGTCATCCATCCATTCGCTCCTCCGCCGGCACGCGCGCCTGGCGCTCGACGCTCGCCTCACGCCGCGATTTTACCGCGCTGTCAATGTTTCATGTGACACTCCTTGCAGAACTTCAAGAGGCAACTTCTAATCTCAGAACCGTCCGGGAACGCCAACCGATACGTCAGGATGGATAAGGACCACGCGCTGGAGGAAATGATGGGGAAACTGGGTGAGTGCCATTAAAACATATGGACGAAATTACTTTTACTTTAAGCGCGGTCGGGTGAAATTTAAAATACGATACACGGTTTCTATTGATCTGGTGACTTATTGATAGATATTTTACCACATGTTAGACAGCGGTCAGTGGTGGTGGGTGATACTGGTAGTTTGTGGTTTGAGAAATTTGATGCGTGTGCGCTTGTCGTGAACGGTTTATGTAAATGTAATGTTAAACTTAATACAAATTCCAGTGTAAAGCTGCGCTTTGAAGACTAAATAGTACGCTGATGTCTCCATTCTATGATTATTCAATTATGATAATATACAATTGCAGTACCTTGGAATGTTTTAATAATGAATAGTTGAGTATTGTTTTACCTACGAACAATAAAATTCTACACCTCATTAGTAGATATTCTACTTTATTTTATAATGTTATGTAAACATTTTCTTTAATTGGGACAATAATGTAATTTGCACACAAAATATTAAACTATCTACCTTTATCTTGCGTATAGAATGAATTTACAAACAAATGTGAAGTTTGATGAGATCTTTTAAGAGAAAATGAAATAAAAATTTTCGCCGAACACGTAAGAGTAAGGGCTCTTCAATAAACTCTGTTAAGTTTATGGGCAAATAAGTCAATTTAGATTCACAGTAGCGAGAAAAGTCATATTATTTGCGGTAAGCTCTACCTATGTGTGAACTGAAAGAAACTTCCGCAGCACACAGTAGAATAATGGTTAATGTGACGAAATATTTGCACACAGTGATAATTTTGTAATGAAAATGTAATCGATGTGTTCATTGAACTGGAAGATTACTAATCACGTGCTGTATAACGCGTTATCACCTCGGGAATAGTGGAGCGGGCTCAATAAATAATTTATGCTCCGCTGTAAATGGGCGCAGTATTAAAATCACAGCGGTTACTTTGAATACTGATAAAGGCTCCAGGGTCGCCAATTTATTAGTTTTTGTTGGATCATTGACAATGCATGGATCCTGAATGCCTATTTTTTTTTTTTAGTGAATGGTTTCATAACCGAATTAAAAGAGCCAAGACGAAAGGTCTTTGATAGCATTGGTGTTTAATTCCATTTTAAGACTACTATTCCATTAAAAAACTACCTAATTAACAACAAATAGTATTGATTATTGAACGGTTGCGGGACAAACTTAAAGTAACATCGTAGGTACATATATAGTTATATATATTTATACATACAATACAATCACGCTTGTATTCCCAAACGGGTAGGCAGAGCACACAAAACGCTACATAGAGACAAAACGATGACTATTGCACGTTTTGTGGCCACATAGTTATATATATTTAATAAGACAGAAACAAAAACAAAAAGCAGTGTGATCTTTTCTTAGTCTGTATGTGCTTGCGCACTTGTTCTGAATGCCCGCAGGCACTTGTTCTGGTTGTCATTGCTTTCACACAAATACCTCTACGTTCGGAATGTTACCATTTAATCCGTTTACGTACAGTTTTATTGAATGTCCACATAATTAACATACCTTTTTAGCATAATAAACTTTTGAGCCAATTCAAGGACATTTGGATATTCAAATATTCCGTAAATTACACTTTATTATTGACATCCTGGCCGCTCAAGTCAATATTTTCTCGAAAGTA
This sequence comes from Adoxophyes honmai, assembly GCA_005406045.1. Taxonomy (NCBI): domain Eukaryota; kingdom Metazoa; phylum Arthropoda; class Insecta; order Lepidoptera; family Tortricidae; genus Adoxophyes; species Adoxophyes honmai. The sequence continues at coordinate 48,489 of BHDV01025276.1, forward strand.
TGTCGATTTATGAAATCACATTTAAATGTTAAAACGGGTTCTCGTCAAGTTAAATTCTTCATTTATAAATATACATAGGTATTTACTACATTACACTGTCAAGCCGAAAGGGTACTAGTAGATATACATAGCTACCCCATATTCAGTAGGTATCCAAAACAGAACTCAAAATTGCGATTTATAGATTGTTTGTATTTTATTTATGTTCAATTAATCTGTCAACATATTTATATCATTATCAAAACATTAAATAAGTAAACTCTGTATTTAAGAGGATAGGACTCGCGCCACTTCTTCATACAAACGTAGTCCCCTGTTTTCTCTGTGAATTATGACATTAGAGCAAAAAATATTTTTTTCATTATGTTTGTATCTGTTGTGGCTATGCCCCTATGATTTGCTTTAAAATATGCCCGATAAAAGCAAATCATAGGGGCATAACCACAACAGATCCAAACATAATGAAAAAAAAATGTTTTTGCTCTAATGTCATTATTCACGGAGAAAACAGAGGACAACGTTTGTATGGGAAAGTGGTGCGACTCCTATTCTCTTAATTTCATTCTACTAAAAAATATAGTTTAGCGCATATTAAAACATATTGAAATTTTGCCATCATTGGAACGCGTAATACTTAATGCTAAGACTAATTTAAAATAGTGTAATTTGTTCAACAAATCACTTAGCACCTGTAGGAGGACGCATGAGGTTAAACAGTTCAGCAAGAACCGGCTCCACTCGTTTTCATGTGACACACATATTAATCAATCGAGATATCACGTAATAAATAGGCATTACCGATTATGATAAGACAAAATTACTTCTCTTTTCAATCGATTATCTTATGCGATTCAATTATCTACTTTTCGGCTCTATCTACTTATCACCCTTTTTACATAAATGTATATTACTTAAAACAGTCAAAAATATCGAAATTATTGAGTTTAAGCCAAATTTAAAGTTAAGATCAATTTTGACTAGCTAAAACCCCTTTCGTCATAGTTAGTAGTATTCACATACGGCTTAGTGGATTTAGTGTTAGGTACAAGTTAATGATAACGATGAGAAGATAGATCGCACCTACTACGTAAAAATATAATTATTCTTACTATACCTAAAAATCGATGTCGTAGTTAATGAGAATTTGCACGGGTAATATAAATGAAAAGAACCAACCAAAGTAAACACATTAAATCGATTATAACAACAATGCTGTGCCTAAAAGAAACAATCCTCATATGTTTGAGTCATTCGCATCGACAGATGCGACTTTGGGAACTGGGACAGTCGAAGACACCTACGCGCGGTGTCACGAGTTGCAAATGAAGAATGCGCGGAGAAAAATATGTATTTCCATTTCTTTAAATTTAGAAGTCAACCTTGTTACGATTACGAGTGCGATGCGTACCCGTCGTGTCGTGTCACATTTTCTTGGCTCCTTTGTTTTGACTCTTAAATGCTCTCTGTTTACGCAAAATTTCTTTAAGTCCACAGGCTATTATGAGCTTTTGTCGGTACATACGTAAAAATTAAGGCCAAACAGCGTGTATAACAAAAATATGCGACTCGGCACAATGTTTTGCTATGAAAATATAAAATTGGATGTACTGCGCAACAGTGGGATTTGGCATGCTCTCATTTCTGAAGTATAGTCGATCATAAATTTACTTTACTAGCCTAAGGGTCAGCGACTTCTTCGTTTTCATTATAGACCAATGTAGCCTTGTTTTTGTTATTGTTATACTTATTGACTGTTAAAGCTCTTTCTTAATGGACTATACATTGCATAAATTTGTATACAGGTCGATGTAAGTTATGAATCAGGTGATATTGTTTCAGTAGCAGGTTCTGTATCAAGTTCTTGATTGTTCCATTTTGGAAACTTGTTAATAACGTAAAACCTTGACGCTACGCATGTTTGCTCCTGAGTGTATTAATAGAGTAAGTGGTTTTGGCAACTAGGACAGCAGCGGTTTGCTGTGATATTGATATTTTGGAGGTGTGTCTCGGCTGAGAAGATAAGCAATGTAAACTGAAATATCACGTCGTAATTTTATTTTCAGGGACAAAATGTGGCATGTTTAGCGAGCTTCTCGTTAGTACTATGAAACATTATTTTAAAACATGTTGATTTCATTCTAGTCTGATGAATGGTGTTATACCAGCGTAACATCCGTACATACAGCTAATCTGTTACCATTGTTCTACACAAAATGAGTGACGAAATTTTAATTACAAAAGTTTCCAGAGCGGTTACTGAAGATGTTATCAATTAAATAATTGTCGGGTTTTAATAAATTTAGACTATTATTCGAGTGAATAAAAAAAACCCTATTTTGTTTTCCAAATCTGAGGTAGGTTTAAAACATGAATAATAACATCAAAATTGTCCGATTACGTCAAACTATACAAAAAATAAGAAATCGTTGTAAGTAATACATTGTAGGTGCTATGAATAATCATGTAATCATTTATCGCAACTGAAGTATCTGTCTGTCTATCTAAGTCAGCTCAATCATTAGACTCATCGCACTCAAAATCCCATTCTGATAATGTGCTAACGATTTAGTATCTGGCGGCGGCTTATTCGCTATCTGATCTAGAACTGAGAGTTTTGAATGCAATATTTCAAACCATTGTGAAACATTTGGGAGCCCGCCACGTCACGTCAGGTGTCACATTAGCTGCAAATTGTTGTAATATGGTGGACTTATTGTTTTTCTATTTTAGCAGTATAGTTGGGAACTTTTTATACAACTCCAAAGAATATTAGTCGTGTTGGCTGTTGGCACCTTTCAATCACAATTATAAATTCACTTCTGTGAAGTTGATCAAAGTAATTGTTAAGTTTATACAAAAATTAAGCCTGAAAAGAACATAAATGCAGCTATAAACTTTGCTTAGCTTAATTTAGGTTTCGGAACGGTGCCAATAATTAAAGCTATAGCTAATCGCCACATATAAAAGTTTCTATTACTTATAGATGACTGATTTACAGCAAACTAGTTCCTTTTAGACAAAACGTTGCAGGAAATACTTGAAAACAATATTTACATATTAATCAATCGAGCATCACGATCAGGTAGACGTACCAGAAAAATATGAAGGATCTACCTACAGGCCAATTTCACTTTTTTTCAGAATGTCAAGTTTGATATGACTGTGGTGTGGTAAGGTCATAAGAACTTGTGACAAAAAACAGATTTGAACTAACTACTTCCAACTGCGAATACTCATATGAAAACATCAAAGAACCGACTGGTATTAACCGGAATTATCAGACAGTTGAAAATCGATTTGACACTGATAACATGTACTCGTCACTCATCAACATGTTATCAACTTTTTGGTACAGTATTGTTCATCACAACAACATAATGTCTTGTCTCCGGAGGAGAGCATTACTTGTTCTTAAGTAAACGTTTTAGTGTACCGCTAGACCATCCGGAAGAGAAATCTTGAGCTTAGAGCTCTTCTCTGTCTCTTTTTTATTCATCATCAGCAGGGCCCGTAATCTTCATGCCACTGACGCAAAATTGATGTCACGCTCCTTAAAAGGGTGATCCCAAATAGTTTGATTGTAAATCATTAATCATAAGCCGTCAAACATTTTAATGATGTTTTTGTTTTTGTATGTTTGTATTTTTGTGGCATACATAACAATCAAAAATACGATTACAAAATAAAAGGATTTTTATGAATATTGCACAACGTATGAACACAAAGATGACTTAGATTTTCTTTGCATGGGAATTACTTCAAGAAGGATGGCGTGTTTACGTTAGAAAGGAACTCTGTTTTCTACTTAATTACTGAAATGTGGTAACAATACAATTTAATAAAATGTTTGTATAAAATAACTCAAATAGTTTTATTTACGTTTCACGCATCAAATAGGTATTATTTATTAATTCATTTGTACATGATTAAAATGTTTGTCAACTAATGATTAATAATTTACAATCAAACTATTTGGGATCACCCTTTAAGAAACGTGACGTCATTTTTGTGTCAACGGCATGAAAGTTACGGGCCCTGATCATCAGCCTACGTCTATCTGTCGAGAAAAAGACTCCTCTCAGCACGAAACGACTTCTAAAGTAGTTATAAAAGTATCGGGAACCTCATGAACAGCATTGAATTGCTTCGCAATTGTGTTCAGGTTGCTTCGCAATTGTCTTCAGATTGCCTCGAAATTTTGTTCAGGTCACCTCGCGATGCATTCCTTCAAGGAATGAATAGCTCTTGGAAAATTTTGCACATTCTGAAAAACCCCAAGATGTGAATCAGGATTTCAACCCATTAGGCTAAACTAAGCTAACCTAACCTAACCCAACTACTAGGGCACCACGATTTCCTTTTAAGATTATTTATTGGTTTATGCTAGTTGATGGATTTTATGAACAGAAGATTCTAAACATTATTGCAAACTGTCGGCCGTTTGTATCCGTTTGATAGATTTATGTTGCCTTAAAACTATTTTGAGAGGATCGAAATTATTACTTTGTAAATAATTTAACTTGAATTGTATCTCAAGATCTTTTCACGATTTCCTGGTACGAATCCAATATTTAAAAATTACTTCGAAGCTGTTTTGGGCTCGAAATATAATTTCCGTGTGTAGCGAGTTCAATAAACTGTGCACTAAAAATATGTTCCTTAACGTATCAGACTGGGACATTAACTTCGTTGAGAGTTCTTACACTTGCACATAATTTGCGGACAAATTGTGTTAAGCCGTAGATTGAGTAAACGACACTTAAGTTCTTGTATCATTGTTAACACTCTCTTGGACCAGTTTCTGTTCACTTCTCGAAAACGTTAATTGCGGTTTCCAATTAATATTCTTGAGAAACATGAGCAATTGAACACATGTCTTGGAGATTTTGGTAAACGAGAATTAGATAAGTAAGTACGGGTTTCAGGTTTAGAATAATACATTTCAATTACATATATACATAGTAGGTATATTTATTTTAGGCGACAGCCTAACAAGCTGGGACTCTTGTACCTCTTAACTGAAAATTTAAAAAAGTACAGTGGCTACGAAAAGCCCGTAAGTCGTAGTTTTTTGTCTTTGTAGTGTTCTGTGTGCTCTGCCTACATTTGCTATCTGCTATGCTATCTCCATTTGCATCTGCTTCTGGGAATGCAGGCGTGGTGTATTAAACAAAATTTCGAACTACGTAATTATCTTCGAACTGGTGATCGCTTGCTATGAGGTGACCAACTTGCTCGTTTGCTTTCCATATAATGACAAATGTGAACATATTCCATAAGGAATCTCTTAGTTGACCTTTGACCACACAGAAAGTACAACAATATTTACAATGTTTAATGCGACTAAGTAAGATACCACAAGGCTAAGCCAAACTGGTTAGCCAAAGAGATTGATCATTTACACCTACTGCTCATTAATAAGCCGTTAAGCGGCTTCTTGTTTCGTTTATTCATTCATTCATTAAATTTGAAAGTTGCATTTCCTTTTTGAGTGGAAGTAGATAATAATATCTTCCTAGATTTTATTCGTGATATGGTTTTTTCGAGTAAAATAGAACGTCTTTCTCGATTTTTTGTTCATCAATTTCATCATACACGAGTTAGTAAGTTTGTATTGAAATCGTTTTATCCAGTTGTGCATTGTCTGTGTGTCGTGAATGTAAGCTTGGATGATTTACTTATCGATGTTAACGTACACATTTGTGTAAATAAAATTGTCGTGACGCAAGCGGTCTACCTAAATAGAAGACCCTATATATTCATACATAGGTACGTAAACATACGTTTCGCCACTAGACAGAAGTCTCCTTCGTAATATTTATTGATGCAGCGTTAAAAGTAAATAAACCATTCTTTGTTTTTAACAACTGGATTAAACTGGTTTTGAACAAATGGTGTGCTGACCTCAAATTAATCAAAGTACACTGAGTACAATGGATCAAAAACTCCACCTTTTTCAATATTTTTCTTTAGAGAACAGAAAAATAAAATGCCAGATATTATCTTTTGCATGTCTTTTCGTTTGCGTCCCGCAGATAGGTACTTTACAATTTAACAAAACAAACTTTTACACCTCTGCGACCGTCAGAGATGGCTAAATATTTTATTGCTTCAGTACCTATAGTAATTATTCATGAAAATATTTTTATTTATTTATTTATAGAAAGTCAAGTTTCGACGTTTGCAGTCGCCCTTACCTATTTCTGGTGATCAGCAACTCACAACAACAACAACAACAATACTCGTATCGTACACTTTGTATGAAAAAAGTTACGACGAAGTTTTTATACGCTTCACGTTTCATGGTCGGCATGGTCGTGAGCTGTAAAATTTAGAAATACAATGTGATCTTTATCCATGCAACTTGGCGAGAAATTAGTGAGCAATACGTAATAAGGACTTTGACTTCCTTCATATCAACCATAATGATGTTAGTGTAGGCGCGCTGCTTTGCCTTCACAGTCAAGGCCCCGGTCACTATCCCCACCAAGCTAATTGTTAAGGAATCAGTCTAAACCCACTCACAGCAGTTATAGTTAACCTTCGAACTAGATACGAGTATCTTTCGTAGCTACTACTAAAAAAACATGAAGTAATTCAGAAAATGGGGCCCCCTTTAGACTACAGAGCCTTTGTAGAAAGAACTGTGTAGGACTGGACTAGTCTTAGTGGACCGTCAGGGTACCACGGATGACACGATTAATCGCTATTCACGACATCCATGGAAGAAAAGAAGTGTTGTTGATCTAAATCCAACACCACACGGATTTTAGAATTAATGTTTTAAGTTCATAAATTGATATTTAACAAACAGGTAAATGGGATCATCATCAGCCTATATAAGTCCCACTGCAGGGCACAGGCCTCCTCTCAGTATGAGAGGGCTTGGGCTATAGTTCCCGCGCGGGCCCAGTGCGGATTGGGAACTTCACGCACAACTTTGAATTACTTCGTCGCTGTGTGTAGGTTTCCTCACGATGTTTTTCCTTCACCAAATAGTTCGTGATAAATATCAAATTCGATATCGCACATAAATTCCGAAAAATTCAGAGGTGCGAGCCCGGGGTTTGAACCCACGACCCTCTGCTTGAGAGGCCACAGTTCCAACCGCTGGGCTACCACGGCTTTTTAGGGTTCCGTACCCGAAGGGTAAAAACGGGACCCTATTACTGAGACTTCGCTGTCTGTCCGTCCGTCTGTCCGTCCGTCTGTCTGTCACCAGGCTGTATCTCACGAACCGTGAGAGCTAGAGAGTTGAAATTTTCACAGATGATGTATTTCTGTTGCCGCTATAACAACAAATACTAAAATTAAAATAATTATAATAATTAAGGGGGGCTCCCATACAGAAAACGTGTTTTTTTTGCTATTTTAGATCTATTTAAATAACTGTAACAGGTAAATACTTGAAATGCTCACAGAATATTTAATTAAATATTTAATTTAAAAGAAAATAATTAAAATAAAATAAAATTAGTATTTAAGGGGGGCTCCCATACAAAAAACGTTATTTTTTTTTGCTATTTTGGATCTCTTTAAATAACTGTAAAAGGTAAATGCTTGAAATTCTCACAGAATATTTAATTAAATATTTACTTTAAAAAGAAATAATTAAAATAAAATAAAATAAATATTTAAGGGGGGCTCCCATACAAAAAAACAATTTTTTTGCTGTTTTAGGTCTATTTAAATAATTGTAACAGCTAAATACTTGAAATGCTTACAGAATGTTTAATTAAATATCTACTTAAAAAATAAATAATTAAATAGAAATAAAATTAGTATTTAAGGGGGCTCCCATACAAAAATTCTGATTTTTTGCAGTTTTTGGTACGGAACCCTACGTGCGCGAGTCCGACTCGCACTTGGCCGGTTTATTTTTAATTGGGATCAAATAAAATAAAAAAACATATTATTTATTGACCACATCAACGATATTCTGACGAGAAGGATGAATGTAAATAAAGCGAAAGAAGTATATCTCAGAGTTATGGCACGTTATGGTGTGCTGTTTTTACGTGGATTTAGTGAAATCACAATCGATACATTTTTATAATATGATGCTTACAAGTATTTAACCGACTTCAAAAAAAAAGGAGGTTCTCAGTTCGATTGTATGTATGTATGTATGTATGTTTGTCCGCGATTATCTCGCGTTTGGATAAAGCTATTTGGATGCGGTTTTCAGAAAAGTATTTGTTACATTCAGAAGAAGGTTTTAGTACTTTAACCGACTAAAAAAGGAGGTTCTGAGTTTGAACCATAAGTATGTATGTATGTATGAAGGTTTTTTTTTAACTATTCACTAAAAAAACTTAAAGTAAATTCCTATTCCAACTAAAAGAACTTAAATCACTAAAAAGTATGAAATAAAAAAATGAAAAACAAAAAAAAACAAATTAAAAAAAAAACTTAAATACTTAAACTATAATTTTTTATGTAAAAAAGGAACCGCCTTCAAAAAACCAACTGAAAATAAAAAAATAATTCACATACACAGATACAGATTTATATGTAAGTATTACTTCTACTTTTTGAAGTCGGTGCCAAACCAATTTTCATGACAATAAACCAATAATAAACATGATAATAAACCAGCGTTCTTCTTTGTCGTGAAGTTTTTTTTTTTAATTTGTTTTTTTTTTGTTTTTCATTTTTTTTTTGTTGAAGTAATTGATAGTATGTTTTTAATCCTTATCAGTGAGGTCGACTCGTTAACCTTGTTTGAACACTGCGAAGCAGTTTAAAGAAGTTTATCTGGAATCGTTGTCAACATAACATTAACATCATTCTTTACACGTGACACCTACTGTGTCGTGTTACTTGTAAAAAATAAATCGTACAGGTTACGGCTCTTCGGGTGCGTTCAGTCAAACAAGAATAAAAACAATAACAACAAATCACTTTTTAGTCGGGAGTAAATATTTTTTTCAAATAAAAAAGCGAGTAGGAGTGACATATCCCACATCTTAATTTTGTGCTCGTTTCGTTAAATTGACCCATAGGTACTACACATATGTAGGTACCATGTCCATTTAATTTTAAACATACATATAGCATTAAAATGATAATGAATTGAGGGAAAGTAACATGCTATATAAGGCAATGGCAACACACTCGCTTGACCTTCGGCCTCCAGAAACTGCTTCGAGATTTCCACATCGCCACAGCTACCAACGCCTCGTCACCGTAGCAAAATAATTTGAGGTGTTCGTAAAACTATAGCTACATTTATTTGCTCATAATGTGTTTTGTATCACCTACGTAGGAAGGGTCAATTAAGGTCGATCGTGCTATTGTTCTGTATATGTGCGGTAAACTAAGAATAATAAGTCAACCGTTGCTACAGTTTACCATTTTGCGTAAATGAACATTTGGTTACAACCGTTTATTCCATTCGTTCTTTCGTTGTCTAAAAGTAGCCATTATTTTGTGAGATCATTTCGCGATGTTCGCTAGCGCAGTCCTTGACGAGAGACGATGCGACCGGACAGAGCCGATAATTACCTACCCATTTTCTGTTCCACTTGCATCAGTCAATATTGCCGGCTGTTGTTAGGTCACGAATATTTCGAGAAATCGAAAGATTAAAATTATTGTGGTGTTTGGTTTAGAATAACACCTCTTCATTTCTTCCGTGGATGTCGTAAGAAGCGACTAAGGAAATAGAGTCACTTTTGTACTTCTTTCAACTATATTTAAATCTTGCAATATGCTGAATGTGGCTGGGAAATGTGAATTAGTCATAGGTTTGCCTATACATGTTGCGTCTCGTGTGTTCTGCTTGCTCCATTAGGGAATACCTACAGGCGTGTTGTATGTCTGTGTGTGAGGAAATTATAAGAAAGCGACGGCTCCACTTTACGACATTCTAGTCTTGAAACATTTCGATATATTTCTTTAAGCTTAAACTACAATTTAATTTTCTCTTCTTTTCTATTTTATCAATGAAGTAAACGGCCCAGTGCTCGACGCTATACTATAGTTAGGGTTTGGGAATTCCCGACAATTTCAAGGTCCCGGGACACGAGACAGCCTACCGTCAAAGTCCCGGGAATTCCCGGGACTTCGAGACTTTTGTTTTTTTTAGTGGGGCTTTCGTAAAATTATAATTAAGTTAGTTTTTTGCTTAAAATTGTACATACATACATACGATTAGGCTTATAATACCAAATGGGGTACGAAGAAAACCTAAAACGTGACAGATAAAACCATGATTATGTGTATTTCACGCTTTGCAGACACTTGTAGCATAATTTTAAGTTTGAAAACTGATGGAAGAGGTAGTATAATAGTGACCGGTTGCTAGTCTGTCGCCTACAGCATATCTAAACCTATTTCCTTAGTCGCCTCTTACGACAAAAATTGTACCTGTTAAAAAAGGACAACCGTTTGTAAAAAATCAACATTTGTTATACAAAAAATTAAATGTCTGTCCCATGTAGTGTCGGATTTAGAATAACACGTCTCCCTATCTTCCGTGGATGTCGTATGTGGTGACTAAGGAAATAGGTGAAGGTACATTTTAGGCGACAAGCTAGCAACCTGTCACTATTATACCTGCCAATTCAAAACCTACTAAAAATATGCTCGAAGTGGCCACGAGACGTGACATAGCCATAGTTTTGTCTACGTAGTGTTTAGTGTGCTCTGCTTACCCCATTTGGGAATACAGGCGTGATAAAATGTACGTATATGTAAAATTATGTTTACTTGAAGTTATTACACCAACTACAATCTAATTATTGGTCATAATCACAAAATTGTTAATTCTCGTAATCATAGATTTGCTTCATCAAAATAATCTAAATATGTATAGAAAAAAGGATTTTAAATAAGTCATTCAATTGTTTTAACTTAGCAGACCACGTAGTTATTCAATAAATGTACAGATAGCGCTTTGCTCCTTCAATTACCTACTTGAGAATAAAAATGAATTTCGACAATCTTGTCTCGTCTCGAGTCTCGAGTATAAAGTCCCGGGACTCGAGACAGCAAAAATTACGAAAAGTCCCGGGACTTCGAGACTCGAGACGTCCCGGGAACCAAACCCTAACTATTACTATATGTTATATGTCTATGTTATATGTCAAAGTGAACATTTTATTGTTTAGAGGTGCTCACTAAACCATTGTATTTGTTTGCACATAGGATAGGTACAAGTGGTTTACCCGTGTTATATTGTAAAATAAAAAAGGATTATCGTAATCAACCAAATGATCAACCTACAAATCGATACTAAGTAAATATTATAATGTATCGTTAACTTTCGATAGTGGAGGCACAGCACTATTTTAGAATTCCGAAAAACTGGCAACACCGGCAATGTCATTTTAGTATCTATATTAAAACAGGACCATAGATTATCGGAATTGTTTTTTTTTTATATTCATCTTTATGGTCTTCTCTATTCCAGGGGACTTCGGTCGGTACCAGTGTTTCCAGTTCATCCTGCACATCCTGGCTGCCATGACTGCCGGCATGCATATGCTGTCTCTCGTCACCGTCGCCGCGGTACCCGAACACAGGTACACCACATTTTAAACTCAGAGCGTCTAGTGTAATGAAGTCGATCAAGAGTCGGTCGATTTCGTTTTCGTATTAACGCGAAGAATTGTATGGATACAAAGACAGCGCCTCCAAGGGGCACGTTTGCACAATAGGGTTTTTGAACATTTTTGAAATATACTTTTAATAAATTCTTCATTATGTAATAAACACGATATATTAGTATTTCCGGATTCTTGTCTGTATTAACAAAGAAAATAAATATTAAAGTTCAAATTCTCAAACTCACGTCAAAAACGGTGTTTGACGTCAAATGCAAGTAAACAAAGGCACCACACAAAGAAACTGTCAAAATTGTCATGTCAAATTATCAATGTCCACTTTGACCACAGATACCTTTCATGGTATGTGACGTCATCAATCAATCGCAAGCGTTTCAGTCACAGATACATTATTAACGAATATTAGAAATTAATACAACAAAATACTCTAAAAATGCATAATATTTTGAACAACAGAAAGTGAAATATGTTTAATTTTCCTATAATCTGTTAGGATGGCCACAAATTATAGTTTATTTTTACTGTTGTCAAAGACCCTATTGCCGCGGTCGACACATTTTCCATACAATTCTTCGCGTTAATACGGAAACGAAATCGACCGACTCTTGATCAACTTCATTACACTAGGCGCTCAGTTCCAATCATCTAATGCGACAGACTTACCAATAATCAACAACTTACCCAATATCCATTAGCGCATTTTTGAACATCCTCGTTTCCTTGTATCTGTGATTTATTGGTAAGTCTAGACGCTAATTTTACGGGCCTATTTCAAATATTCGTCAAAGCTAAACGAGTAATTTAGAACAAATATTTGAAATAGGTAAAATTTGCATTTTTTACTCGTAATCGGGTTTACTAATGGAGAAAAACATTGTTCAAGGACCTTTTTTTGTTCTGAGCGTCGTTATTTAGTCGACTGCTTAGATTTTAGATGATTAATCACTTACCTACCTAATATATTACCTAAGCTAGTCAATAAGATTATTTGATGGATAGGAGTTTTAAGGAAATGCATAACGATTTTTACGATTGTTGCACAACTGCAACGAGGCTGAGAAGTGGTGAATGGTACAAGCATGTGCATGGAGACTTTAAATATTACCTACAAATCTACTTACTTGAAGGGGAAAGGCATATGGGTTTTCAAGTATTTTATGTACAGTTTACTTATATGTATAGATCAAAAGATTGTAAAAAATGTTCATTTCTCATTTCCGAATATCTTGGGTATTGTTATGTAGACTGTGGTGAATGATATCGTATTCTACTTAATGTAATATAAATTAAAAGTTTATCTAGTGTGTATAATAAAGATACGGTTAAAAGGGATGATTTCTAAGTTAAACGTAATGGTTGATGGTTATGGGTAATTTTAACCACTGTTGCTTCAAGATGGAAGAAAATAATGCAGTATTGCTTGATTCTGGTACGCGGGTTATACATAGAAGGGTTCTGCTTTGGTTTTTCACAACGAACTATAAAGTGATAACTTTTATTGGTGCTATTGATGGAGAGATCGTTTCAATATTGGTAAGTACAAACTTTCGTATCATACATTTCTTGTCTATATTTTATTTGCTCACTGCTTTTTTTCTATACTTAACTAATATGAATTGGGAAGGATATTTTTATAATAAAATAATGTTAGATACACTATTCACATCTACATTATCCTTGGGGTTAATATAAAGTTATTATTGTCATTAAATGGTCATGTAAATATCATAGACTAACGAAATTATGACCCACGAATGTACATCTTTTTACTATAATTTGGTGTTGGTATTTGCATTTATAAATATTGTAAAAATGCATGTTACTAATTGATTATAATATTAGGTTGGACGAAGACAGCAAGTTTAACAACTGCACCTATACAGTTACCATGCACTGAATGATGAAAACAGGGTGGTATAAAAATGTTCCTGTTTAATAGTAGATATTTATGACGGAATTCATTGACATAAATTTGCTTATTTACTTTAATAACGACAAAGCACTCGCCATAAACGGAGCACACACTAAACACATCAACAGTGCACCTTGTCCGTTCCATGTGTTTATGTTAATTGTTCTAATAGTTTCGTTTTACCAATTTCAGGTGTGCGCTGGCTGACGTAGACAGTACAAACTATACTGAGCCCTGGAACTCTTCACTAGTGCTTAGTGGTATACCGTTGAACGAGCACGGCAAGTTGGAATCATGCAAAATGTACGGAGATAATAGGACCGTGACGGACTGCGAATCTTGGGTGTATGACACGAAATATTTCACGTCGTCTCGAGGGGTCGAGTGGGACTTCGTCTGCAAGCGGCGTTGGATGGCCGCGGCGCCGCAGACCGCGTACATGTTCGGGGTCGTCGTCGGCTCCGTCGTCATCGGCAGGCTGTGCGACAAGTTCGGCAGAAAAACCATGTACATATGGTCGGGGATCTTGCAACTAGTGTTTGGCGCGTCAGTGGCATTCACAACTGAGTACTATACTTTTGTGGCCGTTAGATTCCTATATGGCATTTTTGGTTACGGCTCATATATAGCCGGATTTGTGTTGACGACGGAGATCGTCGGGCCATCTAAACGCACAATATGCGGCGTCTCTTTCCAAATTATGTTTGCTATTGGAATAATGTTGTTAGCATTATGGGGATACTTGATTGATAATAGATTTTATCTACAAATTGTTTACGCTTTACACGCTGCAATTCTTCTTCCGCATATTTTTTTGATGGACGAATCGCCGAGGTGGCTCTGGGCCCAGGGACGAGCACGAGAATCGGTCGCCATTATAGAGAAAGCGCTCAAAATAAATAGATCCATTGAGTCGGTAGATACGCCCCAGCTCGTCTCCCACTGCAAAGCCACCTGCGCCAAATACACGGATGAGCATTCTGCCGGAACATCTGATCTCTTCAAGACTCCTAACTTGCTCAAAAAAACTTTAATCATTTGCGGTTGCTGGTTCGCGAATTCAGTTGTTTACTACGGCCTTTCTCTTAATACAGGAAAACTCAATGGCAATCCATATTTTATTATGTTCTTGATGGGAGTTGTTGAGTTACCCAGTTATGTCATTATCGTGTACTTTTTGGACAGAGTAGGACATAGAGCACTAATTAGTACCATGATGTTGTTAGGAGGAATCGCCTGTCTCGTGGTGGCTGCTATGCCGCATGGCTCGACTTCAACAACCGGTATCGTTATGGTTGGGAAGCTGTTTATTTCGGGTTCCTATTCTATTGTTTACAAATATTCAGCGGAACTTTTTCCGACCGTGGTCCGGAGTTCCGGAGTAGGACTCGGTGCCATGTGCGCAAGCATCTCTGGAGCTTTAACCCCATTAATTTTCTTACTGGATACTCTGAATCCTAAAATCCCAACTATCATATTCGGTTTATTAGCTCTCTTGTCTGGTGCATCGACTTTCCTCTTGCCTGAAACCATTGGTAGGAATCTACCACAGTCCCTTGAAGATGGTGAAAAGTTTGGCGTTGGTGACACGTGCTTTACAAATTGCAGCGGTAGAAGGATGAGCGATGCCTCTGTAGATCTACCTGAAACCATGGTACCGCTTGAGCCTATGGAGAAAAAACAATAATGCACGAAGAATCCCAATTGACTGGTTAATTTTACCTTAAACTTGCCACAACACTGCTGTCTAAAATTATAATTAAGTAGATGTTATTTTGTACTCGTTAGTTGTCAGAGTTGACTCTTGTCATTACCAAGAATAATAAATTTATATCTTTAAGTTTAAAATAAGGGCGTCGTAATGATTGGGGCTGAATATTATCTTAGTAACATTGTAGTCATTTCGCATAAGACATACCTACCTAGTAAATACATATAATCTAGTCAAAGTCAAGGCAGTAGATTGTCGTTTATTTGAACTGTTGGCAACGTTAATTGTTGAACTATGTATTTATGGCACTGAAAATACCATTCATCACCTGCAACACTATCGAAAACCAGTAGGTACCTATTTACTGTAATGATTTTATTTTTGTTTAAGTACTTAACACTAATCTCACCATAACATACCTACCTAATTCGCTCAACAATTCTACTGCTTCGTCGTGCAGCAAGTCAAATCGGTTATTTGTCTAGGTATAACTTCATTAATAATCAGTGATCGGAAAAATTTGCGACATTGTTTGCAATAATGTGGACATGACTCCAAAATTAATATAATTAGATTTTTGGAGATAATAGTTTATTTATAAAGTGCTTATAAGCATAAGGCACTGGATTTTTGAATTCATGTGCTCTGCCTACCCCTGATGGGAATACAGGCGTGAGAATATGTATGTATGTATTATAAGCATGTAATACTATAATAACTTAAAAAAAAAATACGTTACGATGACGATGAATTACATTAATAATTACTAGCAAAAGGTTCGTATTTAAAATCGGTATCGTTTCCGTAAATATTTATATACTTATAATAAATAAATAATGATTTGGAAAAAAAATACTGACATTTTTTTTTTGTAAACCAATACTTTAACTAATTTTTGCATTTATTGACTAGGAATCAAATTATATGTCAAGTACAAAATTTAAAAAAATGATACTAGAAGTGGCTGCGAAGCGTGAAATAGTTATAATCATGGTTATGTCTATTTCAAGTTTCGCGTGCTCTGCCTACGCCATTTGGGAACGTAGACGTGATTATATGCATGTATGTATGTATCTAAAAAATAATTAACCGAATAACGTTTTGATTAATTTCGGAGTCATATCCACATAATTGCAAACAATGTCGCAAATTTATCCGATCTCTGCTATGCAAATGAAAACTGCATTTATAGTGACTACGATAACGATATACTTGGCTACATGTAAATCGTATTAAAGGCTGGTTCTGGCATCAAGCACTCGCTCAAAGGGTCAAGGAGAGCCGTCTTTGGTACGATGACAGAAATATCCTTTAATGATGTTGATGTATTATAGGCACTAGATATAATTTAAGTTGTTTTTATATAAGAAAATTCTGTTAAGGTTTCATGTATTTTCATAGGATTTTTTAATATTCTTACCAAACACTTATTAAAAAATGAACTCTGCATTAGATTTAGATCTTACACTATTCACTAACGTCATTTGATATTTTTTTTGTAACACAGGTCAAGTTATTATAATTAATTTTATAACTACTGTAGTTCCCAGAACGTCGGACTGTATTTACAGTAGGTAAGTAGCTACCCAATTGTATACTTCCGATGCAGAGTAGTTCGAATAATCGAAATATGGATTTATCATAGAAATTTCAACTAGGTGAACCAAGAACTGACTTTGTAGTACCTAAGTGAATTATATAATATAAGTATCTTTGGATAAAAGTGGCCCTTATACTTAGATTAAGATCAACCACAGAACCTGATACAATAATGGTCAAGTCATACGATATTGATTTCATTAGGTTTTAATAAAAACGTGTCTGGTCAGTTGTCATAGACAGTTTTTTGTGTTTATTAGTTGTATAAGATAATTTTCTAGTTCCTAGGTATATGAAGCTAGAATCTCTTAAGTATTGTGAGGATACCCGTTTTTTTAAGTTGGCAATTTTAAAGAACAAAATTTAAGCTTTTCTCTGTGATTAATTCAAAGTTAATGTACAGTGTTTTTTATTCTTTTTTTTCTAACGTTTTCAATAGAAACCATTTGCGGCGATGCCTTGATTTGCTTACAAACATTTCAGAACTTATTTGTTACAGTTTAACTTCTAAAAAATATCTTAAAAAAACGGAGTAGTTACACTATGGGAGAAAACTTATAGATAAGTCATATCATAATGATAAAGTACCTAGCTACCTATTTGGGGTTCCTTCTTTTCAACATTAAACTCGAATAGCAATAGCAAGAATATCAAGGAAGGTACTTCTGTTTTCATCAACAGCTAAGCCGTTGGTACAATGATGTGGCCACAGAATAATAGTACATACATACATGTAATAATAGTATATAGTGTAGGAAAAACTCCACTAAAGCTCTCTCCAGGCAGATGTTATAACTGGGAACCGAAGTCCACAGAGAGAAAGTTTGATGTTGCATTAATTATGCAACTGATCTTCGAAGCTTCATTAGCGCTATGTAGACCAGTTTTGACAGCTGATGACGCAGATGATGTTTGAAGAAATTGAACTACTTACTCGACGATAGATAGCGCTAGGATCGCTACTGATGTAACAACTAAGTCAGTCTTCTCGCCACTTTCATCATTTCGCAAATTGATCCCTAGAACACTGACAGTTATTCCCACGATACACATACAACCTTGTGTGGCGTCACCGTTACATTAAAATCGGATTGTAGGCGTCTAAAAATTACATTTATTAATTTTAGGTAGTTATATGTATGCCATTACAATGATATTCCATTGGAGTTATAACAATTCTTTACATTTACAAGAAATTATCTCAACCAGACTTACACTTATGAGTTCCAGTGGTTTTTCGTTATTGAGAATGTTTTTTATTTTAGCTATAAGTTTTTTTTGTATAGACCTAATACTTAAGTACATGCGTTATATTTTGCGCATTATTCTCCAAAACTTAAACAGGGAAAGTATGATTTACTGTTCCTAAGAATATTTTAAAATAAGTTTATTTTTACGCATATTGTGTACAATTAATTTCGATATAGTATCTACACCAGTAGTACATGCACCAATAGAAGCACTAGTAGATGCACCAATGCATCAGATACGTCTGTGCCCTATCTAAACATTTTACATAATGACTGATTGTAACATTAATGAAGAGTCATCACAATAAAATTAAAAAAACTGAAATTATTTTAGTAAAGCCACTGAATTATGATGACAATTGGAAATTGCTTCTTACATTGCCTAAGGAACTCTTAATAGAAATATCTACTAAAGAAACAAGCCAAGACATTAGGTTAGCCTTCCTAACAGTACCATAGCTAATAACCTACCTAATTGCAGCTAGGCTAGGTATTGGTTTTAAGAGTTTTAAGACCTAAGATCACTGATCTAAAAATATTAAAACGGATAAGTACATGAATCTTTAAGTTTGATAAACCTCGAGGTTGGTTAGTTTTCTTTGTCGGTAGTAAATAATTAAATAAGTAAGCAGGCAGGTACAGTCACGGTCAGTGCACCAATGATAATTTTGTTTCATGACAAAAACGAATCTAGATAGATACTTATTTTGTAAATCGTTTTACTTTTTAATAAATTTTTACATTGCTTTTCAATTTTGTTTATTTTTATCCTTATACTAGCGGACCCGGCGAACTTTGTTCCGCCTGAGACAATGAATGAGCAGACTTTTGATTTAAAAGTACCAGGATAGCATGATTTATAAACGGTCGCACAAACACGACTTTGCATAACTTAGTATCTTATGTCTTTTCCCTGGTTTGAAGCTACCTCCCCACTACATTTCAGCCAAATCTGTTCGGCCGTTCTCGAGTTATGAATAGCGTAATTTTATAGGTGAGTATACATAAACAAAAAATTATATGGCAGCATTAATTCGAGAACGGCTAAACCGATTTAGATGATTTCGGATTAGTTTGAATCGTCACAACCGTGGTTAACAGAATAAGTATTAAAAAAGTCAAAATGCTGACACATATTGTTTTTAGGGTTCAGTTCCCAAGGGGTAAAAACGGGCCCTATTACTGAGACTTCGCTGTCTGTCTGTCTGTCTGTCCGTCTGTCACCAGGCTGTATCTCACGAACCGTGACCGCTAGAGAGTTGAAATTTTCAATATAAGTACCCATTTAATTGAGTACAACAGTTTCATGTACATGTATGTTTTTAATTTGATTAAACTTATTAATTTCACGTTGTTCCTTTCTTTTAAAATACTGTTACTTCGGCAGAGTTCTTATTTTTTAGCTTTCCTTTCGATTGGTATCAAAAAAGTAGGAAGATTTTTTTTTGACATTTAAGTCGGTTCGATTCCCAGACGATGCAAGTATTTTTTAGGAAATCTGTCAATACAGAATTACTAACTTCTAAAAGTAAGGTAAAGTCTTCTTTGAGCAAAATACCCTATCTACGATATTTAAGTTACTACCCCTTCATGTCCCATTACTTTGGAACACCCTGTGTAATTTTTAGAAAATCTGTTAATACAGAATTACTAACTTTTAAAAATAAGATATAGTGTTCTTTGAGCAAAATACCCTATCTACGATATTTAAGGTACTTCCTCTTCATGTCCCAAAAGTTTGGAACACCCTGTGTAATTTTTAAGAAATCTGTCAATACAGAATTACTAACTTTTAAAAATAAGGTAAACTCTTCTTTGAGCAAAATACCCTATCTACGATATTTAAGGTACTTCCCCTTCATGTCTCAAATATGGAACACCCTGTATAGATGTCGAACGGGATAAAAAGTATCCTATGTCCTTTTCCTGGCTCTAAGCTATCTACCCATTAATTTTCAGCCATATCGGTACAGCCGTTCTTGAGTTATAAGTGGTGTAACTAACACAACTTTCTTTTATATATATAGATGTAGATTTTAGTGAAATAGTCATCGTTTTGTCTATGTAGCGTTTTTGTGCTCTGCCTATCCCGTTTGGGAATATAGGCGTGATTTTATGTATGTATGTATTTTAGTGTACCTACTCATCTACATCATCATCATCATTATAATAATTAATAGTAATTTTAAACTGGGTAATTCTTGGAAGCGTGAATTTTCACCGTCCTCGTGGAAAAAGTACCCGTAACAATGAAATAATTCACTAAACAATTTTTTTTCCGTTAGAATACCCCATGATCTGACTGGGGCATGAATTCATTATTTTTAAAGGTTAGTAGAATAGATTTAAAAAAAAATGTCTAACAACGAAAACATCATTCCCCTGGCGCGTCCATTCGACTTTTTTTGAACAAAATACTACAAAAAGAACAATTCAGGGTTTGAAATTAACTATAGTTTTGAGTTGAATCGTTAGAAGATTAGTTTTTGACTAAATAAAAAAAAAATATAAACTGTAGTTAAAGTATTATTATTGAAAACCTATAATTAAAGGTTTGTCCAGAGCTTAGCTATCATTCCCCTGGTGCCTCGCTAAACAAGATGGACGAAGCGTCTGTAATACTCCTGATGCCGCGAGGAGAGAAAGCGACTTGACGCTGGAGCTCTGAGCTATGAAGTTAAATATCATTCCCCTTGCTTTGGTTCACTGTGCTTATAATTCTCCTGTTTTTTCATATAAAATGTATTACTTCCCCTGTACTTTGAATGAAAAGTGATGCCTATTTGATAAATATGCTAACATTATATCTTAACATTAATATAATATTACCTACACATGGTGCTCGTGAGCATTGCGCGAGATTTCAACCACGAATTCCAGAGGCTATAAGAAGTAATAAATGTTATATGAACTTAGGTCGAAACACGATTTTTTTTTATAATTTTCATACATAATACTTGCTTATGTCGTATAAACGTGCCTTAATAATAGTAAAAAAAATCGTGTTTCGACCTAAGTTCATATAACATTTATTACTTCTTATAACCTCTGGAATTCGTGGTTGAAATCTCTCGCAATGCTCACGGGCACCATGTATATATATGTAATAGTATATATAATAATCTTAATCTTAACATTATATCTTATTTTATAGCAAATGTGAAGAAAATTGCTTAAATGAAATTTTCCAGGGGAATGATATCAAGAATCAAATTCTCAGGAATAACCCAACTACATACTTAGTTTAGTTCATTAAATACAATAAATGTAATAAATTATACAGGGTGCTTCACGAGGAAACCGCATAACTTCACCAGCGTATAGCTGAGGTCATAACAATTAAAAAATGTTATATGAA